>JAPYZS010000946.1:0-39798 GCA_030522925.1 Trissolcus japonicus
AATGCACGCAGGATCCGTCTCACGGACAATCGACAAGTCGATTGACAGCGCACCATTGTGAAATGCACTTGCTCACCACCGTCATCGGTTGGAATATATCAAAAAAATGTTATTTATTCATTATACATTATATAATGAATTTCTAGACCATATTGAGCTGTAGGACAATTTTGTGTGAGCCAGGAGTCATATTTACTAAGTCTAAGAAAATTTGATTTTTGAATTTAACACCGTAGAGTCGAATTTTATATCCCAAGTCAAAATGTATGTCGGTTTATCGTCTTCACGGTAATAATTTCATTTCCGCGGAGGTAAAATGACCCTCACGGTGTTGAATTCAAAAATTAAACTTTCTCCCGTAGTGAATACCACTCCAGCTGAGTGAAAGAAAATTCTAAATTTTCTCATATACGTAGTGAAATAAAAATTGCTCACCCGTTAATCTCGGCAATCCTCAGACTCGGCACACGTCACATACAGCTGATAATCAGTAGATCCTCAGCGAGAACATGTAACAGTAACACAATAGAGGTATTGAGTAGCGAGCATTAGAAAAAAATGACGACATGCATATCTAGCACTCACAAATACCACAGTCCCTTACGATAATGTCCGAAAAAAATCAAAGCAGAAATGTGTTTAAAAATAAAATAGAGAAAAGTTTAAAAACAATATTGAGAATGTGGACATGTATACTTGAAAGAGGGGAATTTAAGGGACTAAAAGATTCCAAAAATCTTGAGTGTCATGTCAGAAAAATTATCTTACAGCTGAATACCGTATTTAAATTCCGTATCACATAGAGAACGGAGAAATGCGAAAGGCTCTAGTTTTAATTTTTGCTCGTGATGTCACAGATGAGAAGAAGAACTCTTTCTAGTCTTCTATGCACAGAAATATTTTCTGTGTCTCAATCTGCGGTGAATAGTATCTTATACTATTCACAACGGGGATGCACAAGGACGCAAATGCACGCAGGATCCGTCTCAGCGCACCATTGTGAAATGCACTTGCTCACCACCGTCATCGGTTGGAATATATAAAAAAAAAATGTTATTTATTCATTATACATTATATAATGAATTTCCAGACCGTATCGAGCTGTAGGAGAATTTTGTGTGAGCCTGTTTTAGATAATAAAAAATAAATGAGGAAAATAACAGCAAAAACACGTTAATTTAAACGTTAATAGTTTAAACTGCAAGCTCAACAGTCTGACTTGTTAGTATGACTAGCTAGACTAATGTAAAACACGGCAACAAAGTCTTTAACAATAATTCTTAAATTATCGTGAATTTTCACTTGACTGTATCATGCAGCAGATATAAAGTGCCTACTCTGTTGGAGTTCTTGAATTCGTTATTACTTTTAACGAAACGCAATAAGAATTTTTTAGAACATTATAATGTTTATTTGATTGTTCAATAAAAATTATTTAGAGTTTTAGACATTTTACTCAAGTGTTTGATAAAAATGTGCGCTGTATACCAGCGCGCAGGCGATACAAATAAACTTTGAGGTTAAGTTTTTAAATGTAATTTGTATAGGTCTTCTTACTTTACGATTAAAGTAAGATTAAAGTCGGCAACTATTTACATAGAAAATTTGTTAATAAAAAATTTGGCTATAAAAATATAAAAATATTTTTATAGCCTTTCGATGTTGCCAAATATTTTATAAAATTATAAAATTAGGTAGAATTCTTACCTAGGAATTTGATTAATTCTATCGAATTTTTATTTTATCACTGCTTTATTAAACGGTTTTGGAAAAATTTACTAAAATTTGTGAATTATTGTTACATGTTTTTTTGCCGAGTATTTGAGAGAAAAATTGTTGAGAAAAAAAAGCTAATAAAAAAGATAAAAGGGAAAATACGTTGAAAATAAAATATGGAATCGTAATATATTAGCGATGACTTACCAATAATTCTCTGCAAGAATTGTCAGCAGACTGTTGTTTGAACTAAGTGAAAACAGTACATTTCGCACCGATAGCGCCTGTTTTATGCGCGTTGCGCATGCGCCCGATGTTGCGATGTGAAGTATTGTATCTGTTTATTCTTTGTATAAGCCTAGGCTTCGCCCGAGGCAGAGAAGGACTGCTCTAGGGGGAGAAGACGGCCGAACGCTTGTTAAACAGATACGAAAAATATCTTCGTGGCGACTGTTTTCATTTCAAACTGCACTCAAAGAAAACTGGAGGTTATACATCTCCAGTATATCGAGTTCTCTTTTTACCAATAAGTTGGCGTTCTCAATTCTCCAATTGGAGGTCTGAGAGCTCACATAGTGCAATTCACATATGCAATTCACATATGCAAATAACATTTTCATAAATTATAATTTTTTTTTCAATTATAATTATTTTCTTAATTACGAAAAATTCATACAGTAAGCAACAAGGGGCCGACATACAGCTTTGCCAGTAAAGTTAGGACGGTCGGGCGGACAAAAGGTACCTCGGGGCGCCACAGGCGCCCTAGGTGCCGTTTGGCCGCCCGAGACTCTAGTACTAGCCTACACGAGCGGTGTAACCTTGCTCCCATGTTTTTTATAATATTTTTCCTTATACCCTAGCGCGAAACACTCCTTCGCATTGTAAATTGGCGTGCGCAGTTTCCTCGCTCCCTTGGGCGCACCTCGCGCCCGCTCGGGCATCCCTTGAGCGTCCCTAGGGAGCGAGAAACTACTTCTCGCGTCGATTTATAGAGCGCGAAGGAGTGCTTCGCGCGTGGGTATGACGGAAAATTATTAATTGTATTTTGTTTATCTAGTATTATTATAATTCTATGAACTTTACATTTAAAAAAATTTAAATGAATTTTTTGATAATGACATTTAAGATAAAATTTTTTAATAACTTTTAAAAATTATAATATAATATTACCGATGACTTACCAATTATTCCCTGCCAGAATTGTCAGCAGCAACAGCAAACTGCCGTTTAGCCCAAGCGGTATAAAACTGAGAAGAATGAACTTTTGTTCGAACTACGCGAAAAAAATATCTTCGTGTTGACTGTGTCCATTTTAAACAGTCGCCACGAATGTGCTCACAACACTCGTGAATGTGCAGAAGAGTTTCTACGACTGTGCGACATATTCTGTTGTAACACATCTCTTATAGATGTGTTATGCGCGTTGCGCATGCGCCCAAGGATGATTTTTCTTATCTGTTTAGTCGGCGTTCGGCTGTCTTCACGAAAATCCTGACACTACAAAGAGAAAAAAAAATTCATAAGACATGCTCCGAAAATGGCAATTTTCCGTTTCGATTTCAGTGTAGAAAGTGCAAATTTGCCGCACGCCGTGCGTAAGGTAGTTTCTGCACGGTGTGCGGCACATGCGCAATATCTCACATAGATATCGACAGATATCACCCAGATATCGACATTGCATGGCACATCCACATTCACTTATTATAAAAATCAGCATGTTCGCCTCTTGTGGAAGTGGATGGTTGCAGACTCGTTTTTTGACACCTTACACGGATAGAAAAGCTCATCAAAATTTACCGTGATTATTGTGAACCGCGGACCATAACCTCAAAATGCAACTTTTTCACATGAATTATAGAAAACTTTATTATGATCATTGTAATTTATTATATGTAGCTTTACCGTCCGAGCTTTGCTGAGAATCATAGTAAATTATGATGGTGTTTTTCTATCCGTGTATATTGGTGATTGAGTACCGCAATCACCAACGTTCCGCAGTTGCACAGTGATTGTGACTTTCGGGTTAGGGTAACAGTATATTTTGCACCAAGGGACGAAAGTGCGGGTTTCGGGGCCGGGTGTGCAAAATGATCTCCCGAGCGTAGCGAGGACAGGCAGCACACCCGCACCTGAACCCGCACATTCGTTTCGTGGTGCCGACTTTCGGCTCCCAAACCGGGGACGAAAGTGCGGTTTCCTGGGACGCACGTTAAAACGTGTCGCGGACCGAAAGTGTGTACTTTCGGCTCTCTCATAATAAACTCTGATAAAAATTTTAGACTAATTTCAAATCTGTTAACACAAACTTTTTTAGGTATCCATTAATCATTAAGAAATGCAATATGAATCTTATGCGAAAACTTAAAACGTCTATACTTATGCGTAATTATGCGTACAATTGTGAAAATACGCGTGCAAACACTAATCATACGTGTAGACGTTTGTGAAACCATTTGAAAGGGACAACATTCATGTACTGAGAAAAATCAAAGAAGTTGAAACGACAGAAAATTCAGCAGAATTTTCAGTTAATGTGGAACATGATGTGGAACAAAGACTCGTTGTGTCTTTGTTCTTAAACAAGCTTGTTTTCAAGACAGAATTTTTAGTTGAATCAACTGAAAATCAACTGATTTCATCTAATGATCACTTATGTCAACTGAATTTTCTGTTGTTCCAACTTATTTGATTTTTCTCAGTGCAAGCATGTTGTCCCTTTCAAATGGTTTCACAAACGTTCACACGTATGATTAGAGTCTGCACGCGTATTTTCGCAATTGTACGCATAATCACGCATAAGTATAGAGTTTTCGCATAAGATTCATATTGCATTTCTTAATGATTAATGAAAAGCTGAAGTTTCAAGCTTTAATTTGAAAAAAAAATCGTTTATTTTCGATGGATCCAGTGGAAGTTATAACCGAAAAGCTAAAAAAATGCCTTTTTTTCAAATGCTTATAACTTTGTCAATTTGGACGTTTTTTAAATGTATTTTTTTTGAAATTCATCAAAAAAGTCTGAATTTTTCATTTCTTATGTAAAAACATACGAAACATTGTTTTACAATGTTGCTACAGTGGTTAGAAGTTAGTAAATTTTTTTGCAAATTTTTTTACATTGAATAACTCGATCGTAGCGCCATCTGTGCAGAGTAGAAAAAATTTTGAAGCTGACATTCCAAGCTTGGATTTGCACAAAGAAAAACTCTTTTTCGTTGGAAATTGTCAAAGTTATGACTGTTTAAATGTGGACATTTTTTTCGGAAATTTTAGGTGGCCTGTTAATTTATGTGCGGAGTGTATTTACAAACTTTTGTCTGAAACATTTGTTTGATGCTTAACAAATCACTCCTTCGGTCAATAATTAGATCGAAAGTTATGATTTATCTATCGTATCGGAACGTTAGATGAATCGACCGTTATATGTCCGAATGAGTTGAAATGTAGTATACTAGTGCGTAATCCTAAAGATGAATGCAAAGTAATAATATATAGTAAGGCAAAATCTTAGAAAAAAAATTGACCTGGTCAGCTAGGCGATCAAGCATTAATTGATAAGGATTCTGAAAGCTCAAAAAATTGTTTTCGTCACTAAGTAATCAAAAATAGACTTTCATAAAATATTTTTTGTGCCTTAAAAGTGATAATTTATATCAAAATAGAAATAACAAGTATGAAAATAAATTAATTAATAATTTTAACGGACAAATTTTGTTAATTCTAATTTTCTTTAATTTCAATTTTAGATTATTCAGTTGTCTGATTAATTGACAGGTATGACAATGACACATTTTTTCATCCACTTTTAATAAACTCGAAAAACCGAGCAAAAAACTCTATCTCGTATCAGTACTATGATGCACACATTCGTTTTTGCATTTTTCGATGTAGCATTCTGGTACAGATATGATGTGGAGTTTGCCTACAGTTTTCTACTTGATGACTCTTCTTGTAATTGTTACTCCTCATTCTTTTACAGTGTTGCAGTTTTAAGGAATGTGAATCGGGGCACCTATTACTGGTCGAGTAATGCCGACGATAAATGTACATAGTTGTGAAGCAAATGAAAACATTTATGTTTGCATTGATAATAGTTCCACATATGTAAGATGTATGGTAACATATACCTGTCAGATTTATATAGGTATATTTTCCGTACATGTATCATATATGGCAACATATTCTTCTTCTTTTTCCTTTGGGTTGGGGCTGGAGCAACATGTACCTGTCAACTTTAATGGGCATATATTCCGCCTGTTTTTATTTTTTTAGAATCAGTAGCAGTGGCAATGGACAAAGGGCCGCATTATGTATACTCTGCCCAAAAAGTTAAAGGACACTTACGTACTTAAATATCATTGGTAAGTCTCCCTAAACTTTTTGTGCACAGTATATTTGCACAACGGTGGCATCAGTCAATAGACTTAGTCGATTCTTGGTGAGACTTGCAGTAGCGAAAAAAAAATTTTTAATAAATCTGACCGGCACCTCCTGTTATACTCTGAGTAATGTCATCATCAGCGGTATCAAGCAAATAAACATTCCATATATGTCTATATGCACGTATATGCACCTCTTGTCTTGTACAAGTTTATTGTACCTATTATCAACAGTTTGTTATTAAATAGTAAAATCCAGAAGTTCATTCAATGAATTGTTCATTTGTTTGGAATACTCATTCATTGATCTTTCATCATGCATTTACATAAAATATCATTTAAAAAGTCAACATTTTATTTTGTGAGATAATAAATGTCGATAATATGGGCAAGTTATCGATAATAGGTACAATTACCTTCATTTTAAATTTAACTCAATCAATCATCATTTTATGTTTTCAGAGGTGCATCAAAATTAGCATTTTGAAAAAATTTTCCTTCTGCCTGTAACACTGGAAAAATACTCTCAATTATATTCCTCGCGTATCATGAAGTGTAAAAATAAAAACAACACGTATATATTTTTATATTTCTTATGCCTTTATGAATCAGATATAATTTGAAGTTGTTCTATATATAAATAATAAATAGAACTGGAGTTTGTAAATTTTTCATGGAAAAACATAAGTAAAACCAGTTTTCATCGATTTATATTGATGAATATTAGTTTATAACCATATTTTCTCATATCATGATACACTCATGGAATATAACTATAATGGCAGAAATTTGACATTTGATTATACGAGGAAAAATCGTATCGCATCATAGAGAATTCTCTGTGGTTGCCAGTCATAATCAGTTAAGTGCATATGTAAATCTTATATCACTCAACTAGTTATGGCTGGCCGCCACAGAATTATCACAAGAAAGGTATAGGGGCAGAAATTCAAACACTCCAAGACAAAATTTGATGTTGAAATTTAATTAAGTCTCTTGTACGCATTCAAAAATGTTGCCCAAGTAAAAAATTTCTATCAGAGAGCGTATGTTTGTAAAATGAATCCTAATGTCGCCAAATGTTAATTCAACTTCCACATCTGGAACATTTTACATTTAAGGTTGCACGTACAGTATGTTCATTAACTAAAAATCATGTTATTCCACGATTTGCGTAACGAAGCTTTGATGTATATGAAAAACGTACTTTTATCTAATCGAAACAATCAAAAATACATTCTCACATCAAATGGATGACGGTCGAAGAGAATCGACAAACGCAGGCTAGTTAAACAGAAGACATATAATCATTGATGATGATTCAACTACAATGTCGTACATCAATTGAACACTCGTCGACTAATCTTGTAACGAATTCTCGTTGACTTGAATACTTGTTGAGCCTTTTTCGTGCAAACGCACGCTACTTTATAGTCATTTGAAAGTCTACGAGCTACGAATGTTTGTTCACGCGCACAAAATTTTGGTCGTGATTATCACATACACTAGATCTAAGAATGACATAATGAATAAGAAAAAACATTTTTTTATTAAAATCAAGACATTTGATCGATGGTCGCGACAGAATGGATATAACGCTTTCGGCGTACATTATCTTTGATCTTGCAAACTTGTCCCTTGTCGTTGTTGCCGCCACTTGCTTGCGTGGAGAAGGAGCAATTATTATTATTAATATTATTGTTATCAATATTATTATGATGATGATGATTATTAATATTATAATAATTATTATTATCAAGCTGCACAACATACGGTACACTTAACATATGAGATCTTTGAATTGCCGCAAGACCAAAAATTGTTCTCTCGCCTTTTCAGAAACGAACACTCCCCAACCCTTACATTAATATTATTATCATAGCATTAGAAATGATGCGTATACACGTACTTTTCATTTTATAAAAAAGATAAATATACAAAAATCTGTTGTATTTGAGGTAAAATTTATAGTAATACGTTGGAATATAAGTAGAGAAGTGACGCGCAAACGAGAAGCCTGATTTTTTGTTCTTTTTTTGTTGTTGTTGTTTCACTTTTATTTCGTACAAAAACGTGTACAATAATCAGACACGTATGACGAGAGCTTTACAGGTACTATACATTGTATGAATTGTACGAAATGCTTTTATTTACACTATACAGATGCAGTTTGCACTTGCAAAGCAATTGCCGATCGCACCCCTCTCAAAGTGTTGTTTACACATTGAGGAAAACGCCAAGCAGTTGAACAAATTGCGACTTTGATCAATATTAATTTGTTTCAATGAAAGATTAATTGGGTCATTTTAGAATGACTTTTTCAAACAAATTTTGTAACTGTTGCATTATAAGTTACGCCAATTAATGTTTCGTTGACATCTAACGAAAAAATAATTAAATTTTTTGTCCTTTGTCAATAGAATTACAACGATGTTGGATTCTTCTATGCCAATATACATATACATTTTTTTTCCAATTTATTTACATAAAATCAAATCGAGTCTTAATGGCACTCAACGCAATATACGTTTACCTTGCATTGAAATATAGGCATCAAAACATGACGACATTCGAAAACCGTCTATATTAACGCGCGCATTTTAAAATAGAAACGCTTTGAGAGACGTCAATATAGTCAATAGAGCGGAGGCAATTTAGTGTTGAAACAAATAACACAACAAAGATAATAAAATAATCGTTTTGTTGAAGTATAATCAGAACTACATTAAATAATTATGAGAGTATTAATTGCTCACATTTCGTCGATATTCGTATGAGTTGTAAATCAAAACAACATATCGTTATTATCAAGTTACTCGATTTGGACAAAAAATATACCTTTCGATGATTACATTTGTATTCGCTATAAAATTTGAACATATTCCAATTCATTTATTAATCATACTATGATCTAGCTATTTTAGTAATACAAAGACAAGTAACAAGAAGAGTAACTCTCAACAAATAGTTACGTTCGTTTGTTCTTTTTTGTGTGCAGGTTTAAAATGTTTTATCAATGAAATTCGTGCGATACAGACCGCAAAAAATTGCATATAATCAATCTCACTATTAAACGGGGCGCGCTCATTAAACTAATTGATTGGGATTTCTTTTCCGGAAGCTCTAACGATCCTCTAGCGAGTTAATTTTGAATGAAACTATAAACGTGAATTCATTTATAAATAAAATCAATTGTAAACAAGGCGAGATAGATTAAACCGGCGCGCGAGTGTTGGCTGGACAAAATAACCGTTGATTAGTATTTAACTTTGGCCTTGACTTCCTCGGCGACGCCGCCCCACTTGAGCCTGTAGACGCGCGAGCGCCACTGGATGAGAGGGTCGAGGACTGCCTGGGCGAAGAGGTAGGGCCTCGTGGTCTCGTTCATTAGCCATCCGCAGACAAATTCTATCTTGTTGAAAGGCAGCGGGCCGTTCTGCACGAGCCTTAGCAGTGTATAATCGAGCATGAACCAGAGGAGGATGTGCACGAGGAAGAAGACAAGCGAGTCGAGCTCGAAGAGTAACGCGCCGGCCCACGAGGCACACGCCCCGATGATGAGGCACTCGCTCAGCGGCTCGAGGACAATGGTCCCCGGGAGCATGGCTACCCGCAGCTTGGCCCAGCGTTTCAACCGGGCTTGAAACGAGTGCACCTTGCAGTGGCCGCTGTTCTGAAGCGCGGGCTGTGAGCACACGGTGATGCGCCACCCTCGGTCGGCCAGTGACTTGGCGTAGAAGAAATCCTCAGCGAGGTAAACGCCGAAGCTCTTGAGACCGCCGACCTCGTCGAGCGGGGCCTTGCGCAGCAGCGCCGACATCCCCGTGTGACAGTTGATCCTGAGCAGGTCCGCCGCGAGGTATATCCTCGACTGAACCGTGCCGAAGAATATCTTCTCGTAGGTCGCGGCGAAGCCCTCGCGGTCGCACGCAAACGGCATCTGGTGGACGAGCGCGACGTCCTCCGTCATGTGGCTCACCATGTCGAGCAGCATGTCCTCCTTCATACGGATCCCGCTGTCGCTGATCAAGATGAGCTCGTACTTGGCCGCTTCGTACGCCGGCTGCATGTTGTTGATCTTTGGGTTCACACCGACCGCTCGGCCCCCGATGAACAGTCGGCTCTCCACCTCCGGATACTTTTCCATCAGCTTGTGCACCAGCATCAGAACTGGGTCCGCCTCGTCTTCCACGCAAAACAGCAGCTCGTAATTCGGGTAGCGCATCAGGAAGAATGTCTCCAGGTTGTTGAATAGGTTCGGGTCTATCCCCATCAACGGTTTTAGTACACTCACGCCCGGCAAGGCTGTCTCCATCACACTTGGCAGGTTACCGCTCTTCCGGTGCAATTTCCACCTGCAAAAATTATCATCTTATCAATCAATATCAGAGACAGATTTGGTCATTTATTTTACCATTACTTCTATGAAGAACTTTTTCTACAAAGTGATTCTTTTATTATTTTAATTGACCAATTTCATCAATTAGTTTTTTGGGTTCCCCTTCCTTTATTTTTTGTTAACGATCACAATTATTGAAAGATTGCTAATTAGAATTAAATTGTTGTAAATATACGTGCACGTTGCATAGTAGTTTTTAATTTGAGTAATTTGAAACTAATTAGATTAAGTGATGGTCAAATTATTAAATGCTTTATCTTATGTTTATCAGCTGTTATGCTTTTTTTTAAAAACATTTAATTTAGTTTAAGTTTTACATCTCAACGTCATCAGACTAAAGTGGTTATTTATTTATAAACAAACTTGTTTTTTTATCAAACAAAAATAATTTTATTTTCGTATCCTCGTTTAACACAATTTTCGATATTGACAATTATTGTAACCGTTTGTTGAATTGTGATAATTATATTGTTCTGGCGGTGGAAAATATGAGACAATAAACAACAGTGTTGAAACATAAAAGCCCGTCTTGTTATGAAGCATGTTTAAGGTGATTCATCGGCGTTACGATGAGCCTTATCAGCGAACGGATTCGCGTAAAACAGTGAAAGCGTTATGATTATACATACGTCTACTCAAACACTTTCACATTCCAATTGTTTTGCAACTGTGTAGACGGCACTTTTTTTAATTTATTTATTTGTTCAAACTGACGTTTATCTGGATTTTTTTTTTCAACTCTCCACCAATTAGTCGATGAAGACAAATTCAACGATTTTTTAACGATTCGTTAAACTGTTAATATGTTGAAATCAATATAATCTGATATGGTATGTCTTCGTGCCTCAATAATTGATTTAAGTCAAGTCAGAACGGAAAACGTTGCGCTGACCTTACTACAAAACTTTGCCAACTTGTTACCAACAACTTTTTGCATATAATTTTTTCTTATCTTAATCACTATAATTTGAAAATACAAAAAAAAAATCAAATTCTTTTTATTCAAAACACACATGCTCTTCACCTGTCAAATTTTATCGGAATTTTTTCTTTCTTGAAATTCCATGTTTATCTTGAACATAAACTTCCGATTAAGCATTCATTTTGGACACAAGATTTACAACTCCATCTAGATTAAAAAGTATCGTTAAATTTTTGATTTTATCATTGATGAATGAAGACGGCAGCAATTCTAAGACGGAATTCACACGGCAAAATGAATCGAAAGTGCAATGTTATCGATAGAATGTCATAAACGTTATGATCCCACCATCATCGATATTGTGATCTACTCTCATTATGCTGATGATGCTGCTTCATTTTCGGTCAGGGTCACGAATTTCGATCCAGTTTTATTATTTGATTCAAGATAAATTTTGACAAAGGAGAACAAAAAAAAAACCGTATCTGTAACGTACATTAAAAAAATTGCATGAGAAAAGAATGTCAAGGACTCGTGGAAATGTGTATAATCGAAAAAAAAGGTCTTGATTAATAACGACGTCAAATACTATTTGGTCAACATGACAGAAAGAGACATAGTGAGAGAGAAAAAAAGCGAGAAAGAGAGAGAGACGGCTGGATAAAAGAGTTGGGTGACTAATATGAAAAGTGATGTACGGACCTTGCGGAAATGAGAGCTAGTGCATGGAGCACCCACATGGCACACCAGAACCCCATACAGAAGATGGCTAAGACCCAGAGGGTGTACGCGGAGATCGCGTTTTTGAAGGTTATTCCAGCGGAGGTCATCGTCCCCGGCGGCGGCGTCGTGGTGGTCGTCGTCGTCGTCGTTTTCTTTTGCGTTGAAGTGAAAAGGTGCGGTGGAACACTAGAAGGAGGCTGGGCCCGCCGCCGGACGTGGAGCACTCGACGGCGGTCACGAGGCCGCGGGCCTGGTGTAGCCGAAGCCGATCCATGCGTCGCCGCCGGCGCCACGGGTCGCCTTTTGCATCGTTTGCACGCAAGCAGTTCAGTACACGAGACGTCTCTCGCTTCAATCACCAACATCCACCGATCGCGTAACTTGCTCGCCTTCGCTCCAACCAGAAGCAGTGCCTTTCACGTATACCAAGCCATACTACAACTGCGCTACTAGTAGAATAGAATGGTGCGCTCTCCTCAGTCTCCTCTCTCACACCTGCCGCGCCCGCCTCTCCGACCCCCCTCCCCCGTCCCCCACCTAATGCCTACACGTACCCTACCAGCGCCGCCACTACGTCACCCCACGTTTATGTTCGCAAAACCCGCCATTTTTTTGATTATCAGAACCAACATTCTTAATGTTTCATTATTTTTATTTGATCTTATATCCTGACCTGTTACAATTGTTTCCTTCTTTATATGGTAATTTCGAATAAAAAACAAATTTAGTTCCATTTCATATTTTCCTATTGAAAATCATAAAACCATAAAAGAAAAAATTTTTCTTTTAAAATGACAGTTATCTACATGTGTGTGTGGACCAATGAATATTCTCTGTCCTTCGATTAGAGTGAAGTGATTAGCTATTGGCTCTTGCACTTTGAGGTTATGTTCACTGAGAGAAAAAAGGAAATTCTAGCTTTATAGGCAAAGCATAAAAGGTCGAATTTAAGATCGGAAAATTTTGCTTGGCGAGTCGACAGATTCTGTTTTGCTAGGTGGGTGATATTTACTTTATTAAACAATATTACCTTCTTCGCAAAATAGAATCTGGCGACCCATAACCTGAAAATGTTGCTGACTTCAGGTTGCTTGCCAAAAAAAAAAAAAAAAAAAAAAAAAAAAAAAAAAAAAAACAAAAAAAAAAAAAAAAAAAAAAAAAAAAAAAAAAAAAAAAAAAAAAAAAAAAAAAAAAATATACAATGGATTGGGATAATAAATTATATAATTTGAATTCAATTAAATACTTTATTTTTCATAACGTAATATATTTACCTGTGTTCAAACCGCCTATATGTTCTTAATTTAAAAATTTTTCCAAGTATTGTTAGGGATTTTGATGGAAATTTTCCAAGTAGTTTTATTTTCTCATTTCCTAACAGACTTTCCTTTGATAAAAAAGTTTCATTAACTGAGCATTGAACCTGCCCCCCTTGAGGTAAAGTTTATCACCCTATTCATTGCTAAATAGAAGATAAACTAAAGTTATCTTCAAGATCCATAAAATTTGTGTTCGTATATTAATGATCCTAAAAAATTGTTAGAGCAATGAGAAAATAAGTTTTAAACTTAGGAAATTTCCATTTCATATTTCAAACCAGGTTTGAAATTCATGATTTTCTTGGCGTTTTTAACACTGATACTCTCTGCTGTTCACATGATTATTATGCACCAAACAATTTTGATATACAAAATCATCATTCAACCCTAAAACGAATAAAAATGAAGTAAAATTACAAAAATATTGGACATATCGCAGATTATTCAAACGAAATAGGTAATAATTTTATGTAACAATTTTGAATATACATTTCTTTTTCTCTTTTAATATTAAATATTAATACGCATACGCGTTTTCAACAATTCAAACTTTTTATACATTCATAAAACATTCATGTATCAAACTATAACTAATCTACGCGAACAAATACAGTGAAGAGGATTAAGTCGATCAAAGTTAATCGATGAATTAAACTTGAAACAAAAATGGTTCTTTTATACAAAAATAACTTTCGGCATCATCAAAAAGTTATACAATTCAAAATTCTGTGATGATATTCGGGGAAGAGATATAAAGTTTCAAATGTTCAGTTCTTATTGATATCGCAATCTGAAATCAAGTTACAAGAATATAAATTTTGTAGCTTGTTGTTTTCCGATTTCGTCCAATGCTATCTGTTAATCGATTTGATGTGCAGTCTCGTGATTGGTTTCTGCTCCTCTTCTATCAATGCTATCATTCGTTGACGAACTTTTTTGTTCTGACACACACATGATATCAAACCAATTTTATGCTTCGACGTATACTCCTAAAGTAACATTAAAAATTCATCATTAATTAGAAATTAATGTACCGAATAATAAATTAATTAATCAATAGATTAATAATAAATAAATGAATTGATTTATATTATATGAATAATTAAAAGAAAATTATATAAACCTTTTTTTCTTGAATCCAAGCTAATAAGACGTTTTCGGTCAAATAGTATGCTTTAACATAAGATTCAATATACTCTTTAAAAGGCATCGGTCTCAAAGATGTAACGTTCTCAAATTCCGAAGCCAACTGTGTGTAATCGAGTTGCATCAAGGCCCGACCCCCGTTAGAACACTTTTTTGCTCCAGAAAATCTGTCAAAAAAATATCAACATTTCTTGATTAAAATGACCACATAATGATAATTATTATCACAGAGTAAAACAAGGGACTTACCCATCAACCAAAGTCCTTGATATTAAAAACGCAACATTCTCCCAGACTAACGTGTAGGCTTCTTTAGGTAAAGGCACATTATTTCCAATTTCATTCAACTTTGTTCTTAGCATTTTGATTTTCTGCAAATCATTAACATTACAGCTTATTGTTTTTCGCTTCATTATTCGTTTCAATGAACACCGAGAGCAAATAAAAATGTTTTCTAATTACAAAGCTTTTGTAATTCCAAACAAAAGTCTTTACAGACAAAATGAAACTACGCAGTAAAAAAAAAATAAAAATTTCGTTACGTAGTTGTCAGTCATAAATAAATTATTTATTATTATTTACCTGCAGTAAAACATCAACATATTCGCTATGCTGTGACATGACATCACGTACTTCCCAATTAACTTTACTGATCAGTTGCAAAATATATTTCGTATCAATAGATTGATACGCCACCTGCATATAAATTGGCCGTCGGAGATCTCCAGCCGAAGCAATCGTTTGTGCGTAAAATTGCTGCGTACAATTAAAAATAACGATGTTATTATATATTTTATAATAAATGTTACAAATATGTACAACTTTAAATGAAAAATTTTTAACAAATTGCAAATACAAAATAGAAAAAAAATGTAAGTGTACCTGCAATTCACTCCACGGACTATTTACAGTCAAATATTCAAAATAACTCTTGAAGTTTTCGTACTGTTGGCCTAAAAATATTAAAGATTCGACAGCAGCCGCTCGTTCTGCGAGACCGTACAATTTTTCCGAGTCTGACAGGTTGACGATGGAAGATAAATGAGGTTGTTTCACTTTATGTTTCCCTTCCAAATGTTTCTCATCGTTATCGTCAATAATTAAATTGTTCTTTATACGTGACAACGTGAGATTCAATTTTTTACTGTACAAGTAGTCGCCACTTTGTGATATTGGCTGCAAATAAAGGTAGTACACTAGTTATTAAAAATATTAATGAAATTATAAGAATGACAGGGATGAACAAACATATCTTACAACAATGTCAGTAGTGAAAAATTTGTGAACGGCGAAAAAATAGAGCTCATAAAATTGTATCATACTCTCGATGACTGTCATGGCAATTGATCTGAGCAGCCGTATCATTTGCAAGTACTTGCCGCAAACTCGCAAAACACTCAGAGTCGTGTTGGTAACAAGAGGACCATTGTATCGAACTTTGTGACGCTTTTTATTCACTTTCGTATACTCGAATTCGTCGATGCAATCTCTTTTCAATTCGTCGGGTACGTCGTCGTCGTCGTCCGATTCTTCAGAGAAATAGTTATCTACCTGGTCCTGCAATTATAAATAATAAATGTATAAATGAATAAATGAAAAAAAAAATTACTTTTTTTTTAATTTGTTATTGTGCTACGTGTTTTGTCCTTGTACCTGGATGTTTAAAATGTCCTCGTCCATGGTATCGTCCAGTCCAATACCAAAAGGGGACGTACCCTCGTCCAAACATTTTTGTAACCAAGCGTTTGCGTTGCTTGAAGTGGAGCTGTCGGTCTCCGACAAACTGTCTGACAAATTGTTCCAATTTCGTGAACTATTCAGTACGTGTCCGAGACTTTTGAATTCCTGCAGCTGAGTAACTGCGAACGTACTTTTCACCGGGCACATTTCCCATCCATCGTGTTCAAGAAAAATACGCAGCTCGTCTAGTCGCAACGCGTGATAATGCGAGAAATATGACAGACATTGTTGCCGTATAGATTCTTGTAAATTTTCCGACTTGCTACCATAGAGCTTATCCCCGATTTCCAATAATCTGTTAAAAATGAAAAATCAAATGAGAATAACCATACAAAATCAATAAAACACGAATAAATAGACAGAATATCAACAGACCTATTTACAATGCTCAGTATTTGCACAAACTGTTCAAACTTGAAATGCGTCAAAGTAGTTGCCCTGAGGTAGGTGGAAATTTTAGATTCAACGTCATTCCATATCCTGACAATCCCATTCTGTAATTTTTTCTTCGCGTACTGTTTATCGATACTTGCTTCGAGCTCTTGTTCCGGGTCGGAGGCACGTTTGAATTTGTGCCACTGGACGATCGAATGGTAACTACTAAGAATAGCCCAGAGCGACTTGCAGAGCTCCTCCAAGCAAGGTAGAAAGTTGCTGTGAGAAACCTCTTGACAGAGTTGGTTGAACTGTCGCTTGGGATCGCCAACAGCTGCGTGGGCATAGACCGCTGAGAAGGCTGTGTGATGGATTGCCGCTGTAAAGTGTATATGCAGCTGATCTATGGCAGTTTCGGGCTTGCCTAGAAGGTAGTAAGCATCTTGCACAGAGGCATAGGTCGCGCCGTCAAACTGCATGCACATCCGCTCCAGAGTTGCATCGAGCGCTTGTTCCACTTGCTCCAAAGTGTCCTGCAATTTTCCGGTCAAAGCTGTGATACATCCGAAATGTTTGTACGTCTTTGCTGCATTTTGGCACTCGAGAATCAGTGATATTGCTCCGGGATAGTTTTGCTCACTCAGAAGTTCTTGTACTCGGTCTTCTGTGCGTTGCTAAAATAAAATTATAAGTAACAATAAAATTTTGATTTCTTTAAAAACTATTTCTAATCAAATTTGTCAACTAATAAAATCATTCATATAATAAAGTAATCACTAATTATTTGTTAGTAACTCGTGACTAGAGACTGAGGTTTCTACGGCATCCCATTAGCTCAGGAAAAATTTCTTTTCAATGGGTCCGCAATTCTTTGTAATTACAAACTAAATTACAAACCAAGGTTTTAATCGTAGTCAAGCTACGTAACAAATCCTCCACGATCTGTCGTTTCCTATAGTTTGCCAAGATGCCCAGGCTGGCGGTGGTAAACTGTTTCCTAGCAAGTTCCAAATCCGTCCGACCGATTCGACAGATGGACAACAAGTCTTGCAATTGTTGCTCAATCGTAAGGATCTTGTCGAACTCGTCGTTGCAATTTTTCTGTTTCTGCAGTATGAGCTGCAACACTTTCTTCGATACCACCTGGTGCTGCTGCTTAAGCTTCTTGTAGTATCGTTCAATGTCTTTCGAATCAAGCACGTTTGGTAACTTCTCAAGCTCGTATCTGCACGGATCAAATGTGCCGTCAGACTCGTCATAATAAATCTGCTCGATTGATTCCAAAATTTCTTGGTCGGGTAAAACTTGACTGTCCGTTGATCTGCTGGCCTCTGATTCAGTTTCCTTTAATATTTCACTATCCTTTGGGTTCAGCAGTTCCGGATTCACACCCATCGATGGAATTTTCGTTTGGCTCTAAAAACAAATTACGGTCCAGTAATTGATAAATATAATAATTTTTTTTTCATGAATATTAGATTTTAGAGTGCCAACATATTTCAATCAATTGGAAGGATAGAAACAACTTGAAACGAAACTGATATGATATTAATTGAATGAAAGAAATGAAGTACATGTCAAATGTTGGCTCGGCTCATGTCAGATGATAATGACGACTCACCTGTTTGTTAATAAGGCCAAGAAATTTGAATTTAATGTCCTCCATCATAATCGAGTGTTTGGACAGATCAAGAGTTTTGTTATCCATGATGGTAGGAGGAGGCCTTATTGCTCGCTGGCAATTTCGACCTCTTGTTGTGGTTCACAGCTTACAATTATGTCGAAATTCTCCGCTGCTGCTTGTCCTTCCGCATCATCTTTGCTGTTTGGTTGTTGCCAATGTCTATAGTAATAATGCAGCTGGTTCGTGTGTTAGCAATCCTTACGGCGCGCATGCGCGTTTCATGTTTTTATGAAAATAGGTTAGGAATAATATTCTATGCTGAATTACAATTTACAACTGAACCAAAAATAGTGCTGACTTATAAATATGAAATGTTTTTATTTATTGTTTTAATTTATCTCTCTTTTCTTTTTGAACATTTTTTTTCATAACGTCTGTTAGAAATTTTCCTCCTTATCATAGTACGATAATGGTACACACAAAACTAAAACATGTCGCACTTTTATTTACAAACAAAAAAGTTGCTGTCAGTGTCCCCTGGCATCAATGTCAGTCAAAAATGCAATAGCATCCTGCTTTCAAGAGAATACTAGTGTAACAACAAACAACTGTCACTTTTAAAACTAATAATACCAAGAGGAATTTAAAAAAAATGATGTAATTAAGTATAATATTTTGTGTTCAAAATTTATTTGTAAGATTTATACTTACAATTAACTGTAAAAAAAGAAAAACAAAAAAAAAGGACGGAAGACGGCGATGTATTAAAGGTCAATTACAACAGACACTACTGTTATACACGTTAAAATGTATTCCTGATATGTGATATACCGTTAGAAACATGCGACGGTGGGTGAAAGGAAAGGGAGACGAGAGTTGGAGTTCAGTTGATGCGACGTCTCGTTAGGGAAGATTGGTATTGTTGCCGCGTGATGACTACACGGGTAGAAAAGTCGCATCTGCAGTCGTGGCATAGCTGAAATTTTGTTTCTACTTCGACCGGTAAAGGAAATTTGACAGACGAGATGGAAGTTCGCCGAAGGAAGACTAAGGACGGAGATAAAAAACTGGATAGGAAAGAAAGCTCGGCTCATGTGATCAAACATGAAAATCATCAGGTTTTTTTATCAGATTTTATATTACAATAAAATAAACGTTGAACTTTATTATTGCTAATAATTAATTACATATTTATTTTGTGGTATTTTAGAATACAAAACTAGATGATGATTCGAGTGCAACAGTTGACGATAAAACTGATTTGGAAGATGATAAAAACAAGAAGGCCGAGAAGGTTGTTTATTATGATGACACTATAGCATCTACAAAAATTAAGATTAATTTTGAATTGGATATCGTTGCGTTGTTGTTGCTGTTTGTTGCAATGGTAACACGATTTTATAGACTCGAGGAACCAAGAAATATCGTGTAAGTAGAAAACGATCAACAAATTATTATCATTAACATTTGTTTATAAACAGAGATTGTTTCATAATTCATTAAAACAGATTCGACGAGCTTCACTATGGCAAATACATAAGCCTGTACCTGAAAAGAACATTTTATTTTGATAACCACCCCCCGCTGGGAAAACTTGTGATATCTGGTGCAGCGTACCTGGCAGGATACGATGGAAGTTTTAAGTTTGACAGAATAGGTAGTCCTTACTCGGACAAGGTTCCTCTGTTTGCCATGAGATTCGTACCAGCTTTATGTGGCAGTCTTATAGTTCCGACAACTTACCATTTGGCTTTGGAATTGGGACTGAAACAGTGGAGTGCAGCAATTGCCGGACTACTCATTTTGTTTGGTAACAATAGAGTTATATCTACATAAAGAATACAAAACAGATATGTTAATTATTATATGAAAAGTGCATCTTTTTTCTTCTTACAGATAACGCACTGCTCACTCAGTCGAGGTTCATCTTGCTGGAAAGTATTCTGATTGAATTTTGTCTCATGGGAATACTTTCGATTGTGAAATTTCGCAAGATCTCGCACGATCCATCCCGTTTGATGTGGTGGGTATGGTTGACGACTGGCATATTCAGTTTAACCTGTGCCATGTGGTTAGTATATTTTGTTTCATGTTGATCTATAACATCACCTACAATATTTATTAACAAAAAATGTATTGATTAAATTCTTATTTGAACAAAATTTTGTTTAGTGTTAAGTACATCGGTTTCTACTCCCTTCTTCTGGGGATCTACCTGATTGGACAGGACTACTGGCAGATGCTCGCGCGGAAGGCATTGTCCCGAGCTACTCTCCTTTACCAACTTTTGTTTCGGACAACTGGCATCATAGGGACTGCCCTGACTGTTTACCTCGTTGTGTTTTACATACACTTCTCGTTGTTAACAAAAGCCGGCCCCCACGACGCGATCATGACAAGTGCCTTTCAGGCAAGTCTGGAAGGTGGTCTTGCAAGTATAACGAAGGGTCAGCCGGTCGAGGTGACCCACGGTTCTCAGATCACACTGCGTCATACTTTCGGTCGAGCCTGCTGGCTGCACAGCCACACTCAGATGTACCCCATCAACTATCCGGACGGTCGGGGGAGCTCGCACCAGCAACAAGTTACCTGCTACTCTTTCAAGGACGTGAATAACTGGTGGATAGTGAAAAGGCCCGAGATCAACGACTTGATTGCAACCAAGCCGAGCGAGCCGATCAAACACGGCGACGTGATCCAGCTAGTTCACGGGATCACAAGTCGTCTACTCAACTCGCACGACGTCGCTGCACCCATGACTCCGCAAAGTCAAGAGGTGTCTTGCTATGTGGATTATAATATTTCCATGCCTGCGCAAAGTCTCTGGAAGGTCGACATTGTCAACAAGGAACAAACCGGCGAGGTTTGGCATGCGATCCAAACCCAAGTCAGACTTATTCACACCACAACCAATTATGCGCTCAAGTTTAGCGGCAGACAACTGCCCGACTGGGGCTTTAATCAACATGAAGTCGTCGCTGACAGGCACATTGAACAGTCTAATACAGTTTGGAATGTTGAAGAGCACAGGTATGGTAAATTATTTGTTTATAAATTGAACAAAGATGTAAATAATTTTTCATCAACTTGATCGTTTTCATCAGGTACACCAAGAGCGAAGATCAAAAACAACGAGAACGAGACCTGATTAACGCTGAAATGATCCCCTTGGAGGGCACGAAACTCACTTTCTGGCAGAAGTTGGTAGAACTTCAAACAAAAATGCTTTTTGGTATGTCCGAGCCAGCGTCAAGCCACATGTACTCAAGCGGAGTATTCGACTGGCCACTCATGACTCGAGGCATCGCATATTGGGTTGATGAAAATAGTAATGTAAGTCAAAATAAAAATGTGTGTAAAAATTTTTAGACACAATACTAAGAAGTATTTGATTTGTTATTTCAGGCACAGATACACCTCATAGGAAACATTGTGGTCTGGTACTCGGGCACATTTTGCATTTTGATATATCTGACGTTATTAGTCGTGTACCTGATGCGAAGAAGAAGACTATATTTTGATATACACGAATACGAATGGAACAGATTCCAGGATGTTGGCAGAGTATTGCTGGGTGGATATTTGCTTCATTTCATTCCGTTTTTGTTTGTCGAGAGTACGCTCTTCCTCCATCATTACCTTCCTGCTTTTGTCTTCAAAGTGCTATTAGCTGCTGCTACCGTTGACCATCTTTATTATTTCGTCAAGTGAGACTTTCAAATTTTTATGTTTAATTATATGCAAAATTTTCCGACGACCAAAATTAGATTTTTTAATAATTGAGAGATGACCAGCATTTAGATATTTTAGCCACAGACGTTTTGTGTATGCTTTCACCTTGACAATTTAAAAACCATTCTTATTTCTGTTTTCAGAACTCGTTTCAAATGGAGAGCTCTTCCCGCTTTGTGCAGGATATTTGTCGTAATTTGGGTGATAAGTGTAATTTACGTTTTCCGACGATTCTGCGTACTTAGTTATGGAACTACCGCTCTCACGCCAAAAGAAATGCTCAAATTAAGGTGGAATGATGAATGGGATTTTATTATTCACAAGACTTGAATCAATTTTTTACTTCTTTTCTACTAATAGAATAGAGTCGAATATATTTGATTGCTCTTACGAAAAGTGTCTTGTTTCGAAATATCGTTGAAAACTGTTCCTGGTAGCACAAGTTTCTGTAAATAATTTTACACAAAGTTTGTATAAATCTAATTCCGCATTGTCCTGCATGATTTACATATTAGTATATTATGCACCAAGGGCGCATGCGGAGCAAGCGCACGAGGTCAATAGAGTGTTTTTGCATCAAAAACACTGTATTGACCTCGACCTTGGTACAAAAAACACTGTATTGACCTCGTGCGCTTGCTCCGCATGCGCCCTTGGTTCATAATATACTATTATCTCCCAAAAATTTTGTACTGTGTTTTGACGGTCCTAGCGAATAGTAGGACATCTCACAGAAGAGCTGAAGAAAAGGAGACCTCAGTCCTATTTGAAAACTATGACATCTCATATATATCGAAAAAAATCATATCTAAGATATTTAAAGCTTTTTCAAAAACTAAGACACCTCGTTTCACCATTATTTATGAACCGTTTGTCTAATTCTTCCTGTGACAAAACCAATTGTCACTGTTTGAAACTCTGCTAATAGCAGGTCAACTCCGTCTTTGATTGCTCGTTTCTGGTGGAACATGTCCTACCATTGATGATTTAGCAACAAAGTAAAATAATCATTCCAAGATATTATATCTAGATAGTCATATATTTTTTTAATGTTTCGATTTCTTGTAGATTTTACCTTAACTACTGACTTCAGTTAAACCAACAATTTTTCATTAATGATAAACATTATTTGTTTTGGTTTTCAGTGCACTAAAGTCGCTATTGCATTAAGCGACTCAATTGTTTTTAAAAATAACGACAAGAAAATTTAATATTAATTGAAACAAATTTTATTTATGTAACTCAAACATAATTTTTATTTATGTTGCTATTCTTTTTTTATCATTATACCTGACATTCCTTGATTTGGATCTGTTTTTTATTTGTATTAGTTTTCGGCGCAACTTTGATAGATATGTCTTTTTTCGATATTCAGTCGTAATTTTCGATATTTCTGAGATGTCATAGTTTTCAAATAGGACTGAGGTCTCCTTTTCTTCAGCTCTTCTGTGAGATGTCCTACTATTCGCTAGGACCGTCGGCTTAATAAACTATTTAAAAAACGATTTTTCGTTTTCCAAAACTTTAAAACTCGTTTAAAATTTCGAGGATTTATGCAAATAATTTAGGACAATGTGGAGTTTGATTTGTGTAAAGTTTGTGTATAACTTTTATGTAAAGTTTGCACAAAATTTACGTCAAGTTGGCTACTAGGGGTCTCAATTCACGAAACGAGACACATTCGCAAAAAATTTATTCGTGTAAATTTTATTTTACACGATATTTGTTGAAACAAGACACTCTTCGTAAGAGCCATTAATATAATCAAATTTGTTTTTTCTCAGATGATATTTTTGTACACATATATGGTGAAACAAATTGTTGATGAAATTGAACCGAATCTCTATAAAACTTGAATTACTTTCTTGAAGATATTATAGAAATGATAATACGTCGGTACTCCACAAGTGCCTTGAGATTAATTATTATACCTACGATATTTATTATTTATTTATTTAAAAAAAATCAATGTGATTGTTATCATTTTTAACAATTTATATTTGAAGACAGATTTTTTTTCATTTTTCTCATTTTTTTAATCACACATAACAATGTTTTATACAAACTATGTTTTGTATATATATATATATATATATAGAACTATATTTCGTATACATGTATTAACAAAAATCGACAATTCTTTCTTATTGCACATCAAGTTACCAATTATGCTAAAAATTGTTTTAACGCACTGTTGTTAGTTTTGATGAAAGTGTCATGTTTAAGTGATTGTAATATATATGTCAATGAGCTATACAATAACTGTTATACAAACGAACAATAAATGTCACACAAATACAATGTTGGTTATATGAAACACTTTTTACATGCTGCATGTATATACTATATATCGTAGTAATATGTCTGAATATGATTTTGTTACACTGAACAAACATCAAATTGTTATTGAAATGAAAATTGTGGTCATCTTGAGAACGCTTTGTATTACATGAATGAATTTTTTCATAAAAAATTGTGTGTTTTTTGTTACCAATCACAATTATTGGATTATTATGGCGAGAAACCCATATAGGTATATATAAGAGTCTAATTTTTGTGCACCTGCTTTATAAACGACTTTTTGAGGTAGCAAAGTTCTTGTACGTCTTAACCACGAATATCAATTGTAAATGAATGAATGAACTTGAAGATGAGTAGTAATATCTTTCTCCCTCCCGGTAATATCATCAAATATATAGTACAACATAGCGACATTTCTGTGGCTGTTAGGACAACAAAACCAGCCAAGCCTGATGGGTTGATTTCTGTATACTAGACATAAGTTTATGCTGCCAAAAAACAATAACAAATTTTCTCGACAAATATCCAATCAAGAACGAACTAATATACCTATATAACAACAATTTGAAACATTTTATAAACATTTTGTTAATGATAAAAATAATTGACTGAATTCGACTTAACTCGATATGTGTGCAGAGTCCACTCAATGAGTTGTGAATCTGTACACGTAATGGGTTGAAAATTGTGTGCAATCGATAGAATAGAAGAATGATAAACAATGCATCATATGACTTTCGAAGTGACCAGGACGGGCTTGGTTGGAATCAGTTGGAGACCGACAGTTAGTTTCACTTATTTACACTAGATCACTTTCGGTGTTTCCACTCTATAACACCAGCTTGAGTGGTGTTCAAAATCAGAATAAAAGCAAGTCTGATTAGCAACACCATTTCTTTACTCTCTGATTTCGTTAAATTTCAAATCCCGAGTATTTGTTTGTATGTTCATTTTTTATGATTAGCAGTCTCATTGGATCGATTAGCGTTGATAAACAGACGACAACAGTGACATACAAAATTGATGTAACATCATATCAGTGTTCACTGTGGGTTGCAGATAATTTTTTTTTACATAAAAACGATAGATCTGATCATATCATCTCGAACGTTTTTTTCCTTGCAATGATAGTTGAAGGCAAAGATGACCGAGTCGCAGTGAGTCTCATCCGAACAAATCGCTGAAGGATACCAACCGGCTTTGTTGAACACTACCTCAATTCGGTACACCTAAAAACATTAAACAGTCCATGAAAATTTGTTGAAAATTTTTGTTTAACCCATTGCCGTGAAATGGCGCAAATCGTTGTTCATTTGACAGTTCTCTGCATGTGTGTGTGGACCAATGGGTGTGGGCGAAATATTCTCTGTCCTTTGATTAGAGTGAAGTGGTTACAGTTGTACACACTGTCTATTGGTTTTCGCATTTTGAGGTTATGTAGGTGGAGTTTGTGACGTCAACGGCAACGGGTTAAAAAAAAAACAAATTAACTAATAATATTAACCTTATGTTTCTGAATGTAAATAGCTCGATTAAAGCTGATTTCCATCATATCACCAGTTTTGACTTTTGCAGTGAAATAAGTGTAAGTCAAGCGACTACCGTAAGAGTCAAGAAGGTAAGCATAAACCACCTCGGTGTACAACTCTTCGGGGGAGACTTCGTTTCTCAACTGCGTAGGAACAACGATGCCAACGATGCAGATGTTCTTACTGACGGTAAATGCCATAGAACTGTCCAGGATACTCAAGTTTTCAACAATGAATTTCGAGTAGACTTTTCTGTGACAGTAGGCCTTGATTCCTCGTGGTGAACAAGCTCGATGTAACGGACCAGCCTCGCCGTTGATTATCGGTTCGTTTCTTGCGGTCTTGGCTGTGTCAAAATCCTTAGGCATGCGCAGTGTATTGACTGCACTTGACGAGATGTTCATGAGGATGGCAAAAGATTCTTCCTGTGTGAGGAGGCATGACTGTCCAGGGCCTTCGGCGAATTCCTTTGGCGTCAGAGTGAGAAAGCGTATCTTAAAAAGCGCCTCTCCGACGACAGATCTCAAATTTTTCTGATCAGTCGGATCAAGCTGCTGCCTGACGCATTCCGCCTTGCACCAAGTCTCTACGGCCTGGTACAAATCTAACTCCGAGTCGATGTTGAGATTGTTCTGCTCTAAGATGGCCATTAAAGTGCCTCGTTCAATATCACCGAACGAGGGCTCGCGCAGGATCTCGCGAGTTTGGGTTTGTATTATGCTTAGACATTTGTCCCGAAGTTCAAATTCTTCGAAGAGGTGAGAAAATTCGTATGCCCGACAGACGTTCTTGGCGCATAGGTCGGACCACATGTACCTCGTACAGTGCTGCACCAGAAACGGTAGCATATATTTCTTTGCGCAGTAACAGAGCTCGCAGGCCAGGTCAAACGATGTTAGTTCAACTTCGTCGGTGTATATGTATTGAAGTAAAGCCTAAAAACAAGTTACATATTATTTTTTGTTAAATATACTCATTATGTGTACACAGCCATTGAGGTATGTTTTGGGGCTTAAATACAATGTTTTGCCAACATACCAACGCACTCTTGTTCATGTCCGTGAACTAAACAGACCGAATCTTTGCTCTTTTATGTGAATAAAAATAAGTGATTTAAAAGTGAATTTTTAATTTACAAAACTGTATCGTTCATTTTATCCCATAAACCAATAATCAAAGCAATTGTAAACTTTGATTTTTTTTATTTATCTTTAAACAATATTATTTATCACAATCATTTGTAGAAAACAAAAAAATATTGAAGAGTGTTTTTTTTTCATCATCAATTTAAAATTCAAAGGTTTTTTTTTTCCGGTTTTTAATGCCAAAAATTTTTATTTTCTTTACTTGTAGGGTAAAACCACACAGTTTTACCACTCTCGTAAAGAAAAATACTATTTCTTACCAAAAAATGGTTAGACTAAAAGTACAAAAAATGAAAAATTAAAACTTGAAGGTTTTCAAAAAAACCAAGGCTCTTTCCCAGTTTTCGAAATTCCCAGTTTTTTCCAGTTTTCAAGGTTTCGAGGTTCGCTGAACACCCTGTATCTGTACATAATTTGTTGTTATATAATAATAACAAAAAAGCGATATTTTTATTTATATCCATCTTAAAAAAGTTGAACGGAACATTAAGTTGGCCACGGATCGGACCGTTGGCCAAATTCATGCGTAACCACTTCAATTTTGACAGTCTGTTGCTTTATTTTTGACAGGTGAAAATGTGCAGTTGAAAATTGAAAAATTAAACCATATACTATGTAGCGCGCGCTGTATACGAGTTGATTATATAAAAAACATTCAACTTTCATGATAATACGATATTTAAATTTACATGTTTATAGACGCTCGCTTCTCTTATAGTTAGTTACAATGATAATTTTTATTTTTTGCAAAAAAAAACAATAATAAATAACAATATAATAACAAAACAAAACAATCACTGTCGAAATAGTAAACATAAAATTCAAGTTTTTAATCCATTTGATTTCGTAGTCTGCAGATATCCAAAATTGTACATTTTTATAACACCGTTGTTAACAATGTAATAATCACCCTCAGAATTACTAATTTTAATTGTAGTTGATAGGCAGGAACTTATGCGCCGATATGTCAAAAAAAAAAAAAGTAGTTCGATTCTGAGAATTAGGCTTAAAAGACCTACAGTTGTTGTGAAACACATAATAATAAGTTTTTCGTGTATAATAACATAGAGTGAACAGAAAAAAGAAGGTTGCAAACATCAGGTCAAGCGACGTTAAAAAGAATACCTTAAAAGCTTTAGGCTGGACGTCCTTGATGGAAATAGGGTAATTTTTTTCGGGCATGCTTCCATAAAACATTGCCTCAAAAACGGGACTGGACATTGCCAGTATGAGCTTGTGCCCGTTAAAGAGCTCTTGGTTGGGCTCCTGTCCTACCACAAATTTGCAATCGGCCCATTGACCCGTCTCGAAGAGTCGGCCGCTGCGCTCCTCGACTCGCTTGAGTTTGACCTGCCAGTCCCCTCGGGACGAACTCATTGCAAAAAAACGGGACTCAGAGCCAGCCGGAATAAACGCGTCGTGTCCTGCCAACGAGAACCGCCCGTCGCCGCTCTCACAAAACAATGTTCCCAGCGCCGTCAATGCTATTTTTGTTAACGAGGCTGCGCGCGCGACCAAAACAATCGCCCCCAATAATAATAATGATGACAATTTTTGATTGCGCTTCTGTGTGATTGTGATTTTGCTTCGTCTACCCACACTCTAGACGAGGTTATGCCTTCGACTACTAGATGGCGCAAATGAGCAGGCCAGCCAGTAACATTTGTTGCGTCCAAACGCGCACCTTGATAATTTGAATGACTCGTTTTGGGTCAGATATAGTATTCTTTACCCGAAATGAGTCGTTATCTGAATTACTGTATCATATAAAAAGATTAAAATCAGAAATAAATTTTTGCAAAACTTATCATTGATGACCGCAGTCGATAACCCAGGTCTCCTGAATGTCAATTTGATAAATTGAATCTTCAAATGGGTAGTGTTAGTCGGAGTTAAAATAAATTCAAATTCAAATAAAAATTTAGTCTACATTTATACACGAAAGTAAGAAATTAAATTAATATAAAACAAAAATTAACTGATAAGCTTTTATTAAACTAATACTTTGATCGCGAAACTAAAATTAAACGAAGCAAGTTAAAAATCTAATACTAAAACTAACAAAATGTAATTAAAACCAAATGCGATGAACCGAAGACATTTTCGAAACGCGGCCTAAAATTAAAAATCGGGAACTGCCGGTCGCTCGCGGCGCTTTCCTATTTATCTTATCTACCTTCGCCTTCGCTGGGTCCATCCTTAACTCTTGGAGAACCAATCACAATCATCACTGAACTAGCTAATTCTTTCTTAAATAATAATTGTTATTAACATTTCTTTTTTTTTATATAGTCATTCTTAAATATTATTCGAGTTAAAGGTTTTACTTAAATTTAATAATAAAATTAACCCTTAAATAATGATGTTAGCCAACGTTTTAACTCAAGTTTAAGAGCTTACTTAAATGTTAATTATAAATTAATCTTATATAAAAACATTCTCATCAACATATCATCAGTTATCATAAGTTTAGAACAATCACTAGTGAATAAATTATTTTCTGCAACTTTTCGTGTCGAATCGAGCGTCAATTTAATTGCACTCTATCGAAATGGTGGAAATAGTTGAAACTTGAGTTTGCGATTGTTTTATTCCACATCTGCTATTTCTATAATCCCAAATTGTTTATATGTTTTGGAAAGTGGACGTAATGTCCATTTCTCGGATGATTTATTGATCAATGGAATGTATTTGAAATGGCCGCTCAGGCGCTCTTTTACTTCGTTGGTAAGGTAGGTGCGTTGATGATAATTGTAGTTTACCATTTCAAATGGTAAACTACAAAGCGGGAGAAAACTCCCGCTCCCTTGGTACAAAAAAAGCTGTATTGACCTCGTGCGCATGCTCCGCATGCGCCCTTGGTGCATAATATACTATTATTGTTGTCAATTATAACATTTTTTTGTAAGAATTCAAAGAATAAACTTTATGGAAGTTCTGAAAATGTGGTTTGTTTGGATATTGCCCTATTAGCACATAATATTAAAAAAATATTATGATCGTGTCCACCTAAGTAACGTTTCTAGAATAATGATCGATACAATGTCAAAAACCTAAATTAATATTTTAGATTTATTATTCAGGCAGACATTAAATGTAGTATTTTATAATATTCATCAATATATCTATAAAGTCCGTTATTTTCTGATAATTTTGTACTGATAGAGATTCTATCTATTAAAACTGGGTTTTTGCAAAAAAATTGTGGTAATGTTTTTGTGTAGCGCTATCTGACGAATGGTAAGTAGAATCAAGATGAAATTTAGAATGCAACGTGGCAACAGCGCGATGAAGAGAGAGAGAGAGTGGAGGCACAGGAGGAGCGAGCGCTAGAGCTTTTTTTGCCAAATGGCGGCCCGACGGCTCAGCTGTGAGCGATCGCAAGGATCGCGACTCTTTGAATTTGGTGCGCGAGATCGACACTCGGGCGGCGAGGTTTGATACACGCCCGTGTCAAAAAGTTGTGTGTGTGTGAGTGTGTGTGAACGGCAGTAAGGAGCGAGTGCGAATGCGCGCGCGCGCCACGCTACAGAGCAACAGAGCCCACCGCGCGCGCAACAGGACCCGCCCGCCTAGTTTTTTCGTCGGCGCCCGCGATGAGCCGCGCACCCGCGGCTTGATCTGTCAACAGGACCAAAGTGTCCGCGTCCCGGGGATGACGTTAACCCCTCACACCGCACCACACACTCGGGGTAACCCAACCTTCTTTCTTTTTTTATTTACTTTTTCTTTCTTGTTGCTCGCTCCACCTCTCTCTTTCTCTCTCTCTCTCCCTCTTTGCTACCATCCCATATCTTTCTTCGTCCTTTTTCTTTCTTTTTTTTCTTTTCCACACTCTGGCAACATTATCTCCGCACTATTGTTATCCATCTTTCAATGACCTTGTTCATTTAACATCAGTCGTGTTTGTTTTTGCCTTCTTCACACAAGCTCCAACTTAACCTCCAAATCATCACTTGTCATTGTTTTGACCAGTCTCCTCTCTCAGTTTTACCATCATCAGGCCTTGCCACAAGTTTTCATCAAACTACAATGTTATGCCGAGAACAAAGAAAACATTAGATAAGAAATTAATACGTCCACGCGCGTGTGCTCCAATCAAATGCACTTCGATGACAGACAAAGGGAGATTCAAGTCTTTTTGATTTTCACCTCAAATTGACGGGTCAAAGTAAAAGTTTTATCACGATCGTTCAAACTTTACTTCTTGTTGCGTATCGCTATCATTTTATATTCATAACAATTATTTTACGTAATACCTTAACGATACTTTTTTTTTGTTCAATCAAATATTGATTATTGTTTATAACCTAAAACGAAACATTTGAAACTGTTTGTTTTCTCATTAATCCGAGAATAGACGAATAAAAGCGCAGTTTCTGCTTGATAATAACAACTGTTGTAATATTTATTGACACACACACATTCTGACATTTGAACATGAAATGCTTATGCGAAGCTGATAAATTGCAAAGTTTGGAATTTTGCAAAATTGAAAACTTGAAATAGAACCAATGACGTCAGTGACTTTTCTTTTGATATGCGTAATACATGAAACACTTAATTACATTTTAGGTCAAAATTTTCCTTCTCATCTCATTAATAATGTTTAATGTCAATGTGAAAGTTGTGTCTTTAATTACGTTTGTTGTTTTGATATTTGAAATTGAAACAAAAATTTTTTCCAGATAAGTGATTTGGTGTTTGATCGTACGAGATGGATGTGATACAGGATAATGAAAGGCTTTTACGCCTGAGAAAAATCGAAAAACGACTGAGAGATCCGCAAGATGTGGCCAATGTGGACTGTTTGTTGGACACCGTACAAGCTCTAGTGGCAGACTGTGATCATCCTATTGTTAAACGCATGAAAAACATCGAGGCATATATGCAAAGATGTAAGGATAGAAATAAATGAATTTGATAAAGTCATGATAATTGAATAGTTTGACTAAAAGTAATCATTTCTTTTTACAGATGACTCGGTTGCTCAGGAAATTAGTAGCTTGCGAATGCGCACAGATGATTTTTCATTAATCAAAGTTATTGGACGAGGGGCCTTTGGTGAAGTGCAGTTAGTCAGACACAAATCCACACAGAAAGTCTTTGCGATGAAGTTGCTCAGTAAATTTGAAATGGTAGGCTTTTTGTTCAAAATAAATCACGAACTGTTTTATTTCATTCAAGAAATTATTATTTAATCAAGTTTTTTTTAGTGTTTTGTTTTCAATGATGAATTATTTGATTGGCGAAATTTGTAGATAAAAAGATCGGATTCGGCGTTTTTCTGGGAAGAACGAGACATAATGGCGCACGCCAACTCGCAGTGGATAGTGCAATTGCATTTTGCCTTTCAAGACCACAAGTACCTTTACATGGTGATGGATTACATGCCCGGTGGTGACCTTATAAACCTCATGTCAAATTTCGACGTGCCTGAAAAGTGGGCCCAGTTCTACTGTGCCGAGGTGGTGATGGCAGTGGACGCGATCCACCAGATGGGTTTTGTTCATCGCGATATCAAACCCGACAATATGCTGCTTGACAAACATGGACACCTCAAACTCGCTGACTTTGGCACTTGCATGCGAATGGATGAGGTAATATATTATGCTATCATGTTTGTTTTTCATATTAAATATGATGACAATCACAAAAAAAAAATACTTGTGCACCAATGTGTGCCTATTTTCTTTTATCAATTCATTATTGTATTATTATTTAATGTTGAATACCGAAATTTATAATTTGTAAAACTACATGTAGAATTTTAAATTATTATAAATTGCTGCTAAAAATGAATGAATGTTTCAGGACGGTTTGGTGCGTTCAGACACGGCAGTAGGAACGCCTGATTACATATCTCCGGAAGTGCTGCAGTCGCAAGGAGGCGAAGGTGTCTACGGGCGTGAATGCGACTGGTGGTCCGTGGGCGTGTTCCTATTCGAGATGCTGGTCGGCGATCCGCCTTTTTACGCGGATTCGCTCGTAGGCACCTACTCGAAAATCATGGACCACCGAAATTCTCTGCACTTCCCAGAGGAGGCTCAAATTTCCATTGCAGCCAAGAGCCTGATCTGTGGCTTCCTCACGGACCGGGAAGAACGACTCGGACGAAACGGAGTCGACGAGATCAAAAGGCATGCATTTTTCCATAACGACCAGTGGACCTTTGAGAATCTTCGGGAATGCGTTCCGCCGGTTGTTCCGGAGCTCTCCGGCGACGATGATACTAGCAACTTTGATGACGTTGAGAAACAAGACGCGCCGGAAGAAAGTTTTCCAACTCCAAAAGCTTTTTCCGGCAACCATTTGCCTTTCATCGGGTTCACTTATTCGCGCGATTTCCAGTTCCTTGGACGTAAGGACGAAGCAACGGAGGAGGCGGTTGACGGGATGAACGGCCACGAGGACTTGCGCATCGCCCAGCTTGAGAATCTCTTAGAAAAGGAGCGCCGTCAAGTGGAGAGTCTGGAGGGCAAACAGCGCGCCCTGGTGGCGCAGCTCGAGGCTCTGGGTGCTAGGGAGAACGAGCTCCGCGAGCAGATGGGCAAAAGTGACAAGGAGCTCGCTATCCTGAGGCACAATTACAAGGAGGCGCAGCGCAAGATGGACCAGGAGATCGAGGCCAGAAAGAAGGCTGACAATTTGCTCGTCGAGTTGAAGAAAAAGTTTGACGAAGAGCAGACACGGAGAGCGAGGGACGTCACGAGTTCTCACCAGAGTTCGGAGAAGATTGTCGCGTTGGAGAAGCAGGTCAAGGATATGCAGTGTGTTCTTGAGAGGGAAACCGAGACGGTTACGAGGTTAAGAAAACAAACTACCGAGGTCACCATAGCCAAACAGGCCGCTGAACAGATGGCCGAGGAACTCAAGAACGCAAGATCGCAGCTGCAGGCGCAGAGGGATAGTCTTCAGCAGGAAGTCGCTAGTTTGCAGGTCACCTGATTATCCAAGCCTCAAAATTAAAATTAGATATTTAGATCTGTCTGTAAATAAGTAGTACTGATCTTTAAATGTCATTTTGCAGGGCCAACTTTCAAGAGAGCAAAGTTCACGAAACCAGGCATCGAGTTTGACTGCTGAACTGGAAACTCGACTCTCAACGTTACACCTCGAGTTGGAGCGCAGCAGGGAGCGCGAGGAAAAGGCTATGTTGGACAATCGACAGTTGAACGAGCGAGTTTCGATCCTTGAAAAGCAGGCCGCGGGTCTCACTCTTGAACTCAAAGCTGCCCAAGCTCGGTACAACCAGGAGGTCAAATCACATGAAGAGACCGAACGATCGCGCTTGCTCTCTAAGGAAGAGGCCAATCTTGAGGTTGTCAAAGGTATAATCGTTCATCAACCCTTTATCTGCAACTTGATGAATAATCCATTTTATATTTTACTTATCATACGTTTTCTTATTATGATATAGGTCATAGATTATATAGATTATATTATAAGGGTCATATCATACAGATCAAATATCCAGATCAATGAAAGCTTAGATGAACTTTTTCATCCGTTAGTTAATTTTTTTATATATTTTTTCATTTTCATTTGAACTCTAATTATCCTGCTTACGCCAAGTTATGTTTTTTTTGTATTGCCTACATCAGGACGGATGGATAAAATGTTCAAAGGTAACAGGAAAACTTGATTACAAAAGAGAAAGAAAAATGTAAAATAAAATAAAGTCGCATTGAATTGGATGATGAATGAAATGATAAAGTTATGATTATTTGTTGTAAAGCAGCGCTGCAGACCAAGTTGAACGAAGAAAAGAGTGGACGACAGCGAGCGGAGCTTCTGGCTCAAGAGAAAGAGAGACAGACGTCGATGCTGTCTGTTGATTACAGACAAATTCAGCAGCGACTTCAGAAGCTGGAAGGTGAGCATCGACAAGAGACAGAGAAGGTGAAAGGCCTGCAGGGCCAAGTTGAACAGGAGCAACAAAAGAGGAGTGTTTTGCAAGGGGAGCTCGCGCAACAAAGCTCGGAGGCAAGTCGACTTCGGGCTCGCGAGCAGCAGCTGTTGAGCGAGGTGCAGCAGCTTCGGGAAGCTAAGAGAAAAATCGAAGACGAGCTGCACCATCTGAAACACCAGCGCACCGTTGATCAAGTACAAACGAAGGAACTGCAAGAGCAACTCGAGGCCGAAGCCTATTTTTCGGTACTGTATAATTTGTAGAATACGTTTTATAATTGCCGTGATCTGACAATTTTACAAGAAAGCTGATTTTTGTATTTCAGACTCTATACAAAACCCAAACTCAAGAGCTGCGCGAGGAGCTGGACGAGAAGACTCGCGTCCAACAGGAACTCGAGGAGGAGCGCAGCTCGTTGGTTCACCAGTTGCAGTTGTCTTTGGCGCGCAGTGACAGCGAAGCCTTGGCAAAATCGATAGCAGAGGAAACGGTCGCTGATCTGGAGAAGGAGCGCACGATGAAGGAACTCGAGTACAAGGAGAGTCTCGCGAAACATCACCAGGAGATACAAAGCAAAGAGCAGCTGATTAGTCGACTGCGCGAAAACGAGACCGAGCTGAAAAAGTCAATCGATCAGCATGTTAAGGACAAAGAGGAGTTGAACAAGCATTTGAAGGAAACGCAGGAACTGTTGGGCAAGGCTCAGCACAACGTTGAGGAGATTGAACGTCTCCGGAAACAGTGCAACAACGAACAGATGCTCAAGCAACAGGCTGTTAATAAACTGGCCGAGATCATGAACCGCAAGGATCTGCAAAGGGAAGGCAAGACCAAGAACAAATCGTCCGCTGCGAGCCTCAGAAAGAAAGAGAAGGACTGCAGAAGACTGCAACAAGAACTCACGACGGAGAGGGAGAAATACAGCCAGCTATCTGCCAAGTGTCAAAAGGATCTTCAAGATTTCCAAGTATGACCCCCTTCCCCCCTCCCCTCTTTGATATTATAGATGAATAATAATTGACATTTATGAGGTGATGGATAATCATTTGTTAATCTCAATTTTTCAGGCTCAATTGATAGAAGACAATCAAGCGAAATTGCGACTGCAGATGGAGTTGGACTCAAAAGATTCCGAGATCGAAACGCTATTGGCAAAGATCGCCTCGTTCAACTCGGAGACAGCAAGCGTGTCTTCGGTGGAGAACGATGGCGAAGATTCGGTGATATCAGAGCACGGAGTGATGCGACTCGAAGGCTGGCTGAGTGTGCCCAACAAGCAAAACATCAAGCGGCATGGCTGGAAGAAGCAGTACGTCGTCGTGTCTTCGAAAAAGATTATCTTCTACAACAACGAAAGCGACAAGATGAACGCCGACCCTGTGCTCATCCTTGACTTGAGCAAAGTATTCCACGTGCGGTCCGTCACCCAGGGTGACGTCATCCGTGTTGATGCCAAAGATATTCCTAGAATATTTCAGGTGCTCAGATTCATCCATTTTTCATTTCTTTCATAAACAATCGTCATTAACAATTATCAATCATTTCGTTTAGTTGCTATTGCATGAACTCTGTCAAGATTATAATCAAGAGAAGAATAACTGTGATAAGAAGAAAGTTGAGTTGATTGGATTGGTATCGACAATCTGATTGTTTTAGATTCTGTTTGATCGTAAGGGTTTGAATGTTATACTAATGAATTGTGCTTCTTGTTGTTTGTTAGCTGATGAAAATAATGTGTTAACGTGAAAATAATGTGATTATAGTTATTGTATGCTGGGGAGGGAGAGGCCAGGCGACCGGGCGACGAAGGCAACGCGTTACCCAAGGTCGAACTGGCCCAGCTGACTGACAAACCTGGCACACAACCTCTCAAAGGACACGAATTCGTTTCCATCTCGTATCACATGCCTACCACCTGCGAAGTCTGCTCCAAGCAACTCTGGCACATGTTTAGACCACCCCCAGCTCTCGAATGCCGAAGTACGAAGTCACAACGCACTTTTATTATTTTTATATTCGTTCTGTTATGTGATACATCGTCTTTGAGAAAAAATTATTTGTCACAGGATGTCATATAAAGGTGCATAAAGAGCATTTGGATAAGAAGGAAGATGCAATAGCTCCTTGTAAATTACACTACGACCCGAATAGTGCACGCGAATTGCTCATTCTGGCATCAACTCCCGAAGACCAAAAGTACTGGGTCACGAGGCTTTCACGTCGCATCCAAAAAGGCGGATACAAAGCTAATTCGCATGCTGACGGAACTGGACAGCGAGTCTCTCCCAGGTGTGTATCCAACTTGATTCAATTCTGCTCGCTTTTTTTTTTTTTTTTTTTTTTTTTTTTTTTTTTTTTTTTTTTTTTTTTTTTTTTTTTTTTTTTTTTTTTTTGTTCTTTTTTTTTATCTCTCGGTTCAGCAGAGATCGGCTACTTTGCCCGCGAACGCGAGTATGGGTAAATGAGTTTTGTCGAATCTCCGAATATCCACCAATGTGCCACATGAAACTTAGTTAACGCTTTGTTCGATCGACTCTACCTCTCCATTCTCCACTGTACATTCGAGCTGCTCGAAAGAAAGAATCCGCATCAAAAAAACAACAGTCCCTCCTGCTTTCAAGATGCGAAATAATTGTTTACGTTGCGTTGTTTGTATTATATTGGGATTGCGTGGTCAACCTAAGCGATGTTTCGTATTTTTGCTTGAGTTTTGGAATCAACATTTTAGAAAAAAAAACAACATTAAACATTACGTTTGAAATGAAACTATATATATATAAATAAATATACATTTATTTATATAAATATATATTTAAAAAATACGCGAACATCAACATGTTGCAATTAAAATGAAATAAAAAGAGGATTAAGCGTCTTATACATAAACGCGCGGCAATGAATAATGACATCATGAAATTCGTGTACATATTAATCCATTTTATATGAATCTTCCTTTTTTACGAGAAAATACAACCTAAAAGATTGCTGTTTGCGTGACACTTTTATGAGACACTTGAATTGGTGCTGTTTTTTAATCGTCGGCGAAATAATGCTTGGTGCGGTACAAAATCATTCAAACTATGCAAATCTTGAAACATTGGACTTTTTTTACTATATATATTTATTTTTGGAACTTAACTTTTTTTGTGTACTTGGCTAGGGACGCTGTTGTTTCTTTTGATATACATAGGTACCAGCAACGATGATAAAGAAAATAAAAGCTACATATATTCAATTGTAAAACGCCACTGATCGACTGTCCTGTGCCTTCCTGTTGAACTGAACGCAATGAAAGACAAACCTGCAAAATCACTTGTTATACAACCTATTTTATTATTGTTTAGTTATTCACAACTTGTATATTGATTCAGTAATTTTAAGATTAAAGTTATTTGTAGATAACACGCAATTTGTGTCATGCCTTCGTTTATTCTTCACGATGAATAATTTTGACGAATTTTACTTTACCAATTTATTATCATTTTATTTATTGTTTAAGGTAAAAGTATACCAATGAGTGAAAGTTGTACCCCAACGCTTGACTCGGATGCGTTTCATGTTAAATAAAATTGATTACATATAAATGAATCATTATTCATAGTGAAATCATTCATGTCAGAAAATGGCATACAGCATTTTTGTTTACAATATTTCAACAATTTGTGTTCTTATAAATAAGAATTAACATTTTTTTTATTAAAAAGTCTGGACGTGGCCACTCATCATCATTGGTGTATTATCTGACATTCGTACGTTTACCTTATTACGATGAAATATGATGATTTAATTAAACATTTCAAATTCAGAATTTGAAACAAAAATGAATTTATTCGAATTGAGTGTGATATTGCAATGATTGATTCTATAATCATGATAGTTGAAAATTAGGCAATTCACTGAAACGAGACTGCTATTTGTATTTACCAATCGAGAAAAAAAAACTGAAAAATTATCAATCATTATTTTTGAAGCGTTTTTTACACTTTAAAATAACATGTTGTTTGGAAAAATTTTGACACGATTGCGATGATCGTGAATATTTATATCTACATTAACAGTGCGAATCTAAAGTATGTGTATAAAAGTAGGCAATATATAAATATAACTATAACAGCGAGCAGAAATTCATCCAATAATTATGAGTCAACGAGAATGTTATTTTTCCAAAATTTTGTACGAATCCATAGGACATTAAATCATAATTTCGTTGTCTTTGTTGTCATTTTTATTCGACTTTTGTTCCCGCTCTATAAAAAATAGGGTCAACCTGGGTAAGAGTGACACGAAAATGCAAAGTTGTTTTTCAACTTGATGTAACTTTTGTAAATAAGAATATTTTAGTCTGCGTTTTTGATATTAAGTTAATCGAACCCTATTGAATGAGAAAATGACGTTGGAAATTGAAAAATTATTATGCGGAAAAAAATAAAAATTAGTTTCATAACCTACTTAAATTTTCACAATTACCCCATAGACTGGGGTAAATTGTGACACTATGTGGAGTAATTGTGATTTAACGAATAATTGTTATTGTCAACATTTGTTATGGTTGATTTTAGGCAATACAATAATCCCTTATTTAAATAATACCATAAACATGCATACAAATTTGTTCCATGGAAAATTATAAGAAATATCATAATTAAAAATTATAAAATATTAATCGCAAAAACTATGCTAGGCTATATTTATTAATTTTGATATAATAATTTATTATAACTTCCAAAATTCTGTCACATAGGTGTATATAAACTGATATATGGCACATTCATAAAAATAGCCATATAGCGTCACAGTTACCCCGTATTTTGCAAATGATATGGGGTAATTGTAA
>JAPYZS010000947.1:0-24231 GCA_030522925.1 Trissolcus japonicus
AAAATAATATTTTCAAAATTGAAAATGGCCGCCAAGATGGCGGACCAAAAACATCAAAAATAAACTGTTTACTATGAAACTCGGTATATTAGGGTTTTTCACTCGTAGATCAGGAAACTGACATCAGATTTGCGAAATTTAAATTCGTATTCAGCGATAAAAAAAATCCCTATATGCAAATTTTGGAGCAGAATGATGCATTAGAAAAATGTATGGGTCAAAGGGTTAACACGCGATCGATGATTCATCAGTAAACTATCAATTTCAATGCTATTTTTTCTTAGAATTTTCTTACAGTAAAAAGTTTCTCTCAATATTACATCAATTAGAATTTTCGTTTGCTGCTTTTTTGGTTACTGGGTTTTTTTTCTGCGACAAATACACCAACAATATTTCTTTAGTATGTAGTGAATATTTTTTCCTCTATAATGTTTTTAAATAGTTTCATTCTTCGATGAAACCGTTCACCTAATTCGTCACTATAATCCCCGCAATTTGATAAAAAGCCAGGAATATGATTATGTGGAAAATGTATTTTCAAAGACATAATCACTTTTACCAATTTTAATTTAAATTAGTTCTTGAATTATTTCCTTATAATTTGCAGTCCTGTTCTTAACGAGAAAGTTCTCAATGACGCCTATGATTTTTGTGCATGCTGCGTTTCGATTTTCTATCAGAAATTCTCGAAAATCTTTTTTGTTAGTGAGCTCTTCAATCTATGTACTGTCCAATTTACCACTTAATTGAATAAAATTAAGTTCGTCTTCAGTTTTACATGAAAATGAACTGTAAATTGTATGCATTGCATTTCTACCAATCTTCGTTTATCTTTGCTGAACTCAATTTTAGGAAAACAACGGTCTTAAAATATTCTATCGAGTAGAGTTTACTTCCATTCTCATTTTGCCTTGGCACTAGTGATTTTGAAAAAATTTCCACAAATCCCAATTTATCATGTAAAGGTGTCAGAATGATGTCAGGTGCAGAGACGAGAGGTTGCAGGTGGATGCAATAATATTCCAATCGATATAATGTCCGCGTTTTTCACTAGTGATTTGTTCAATGCAACGATTTTTTTCTTCCATCCTATTAGCGAAGAAGGCACTGGTAGGAACAAAATCCTGGCTTATATATTTTGGATACCTTCTAATTTCTGGATGTCGTCAACCTGAACCACGGTGATACTTTAACATTCACGAGAAACAGCAACAGTGCTGTCATTAATGTGACTTTTGCGAGTGAAAATCTGGCTCCCCGCACTGTGTTGTTAGAAGTTGGAGATCACTATACACACAGTGAAAACCAAGCAATCATATTTAAGATATCAACTAGCTTAGGACCAAGATCCCCAGAAAATGTCAAATCACGCTTGTGAAATCAACGGTCATTCGACCGAGCACCCTCCTCCACCATGATTGAAACTGACATCAAGCTGGTGGGATCAGTGATATCATTAGTGCCTGCGATACGTCCATTACCAAGCGGTCAAACAGTAACCTCGGAAACCTGCCTACTGGTGACACGAGAAGATCGCCCAACTCTGGAGAAACACCCTTCGCTATGGAAGAAGAGCATAACGCGCGAGGGGTAGCGCAACATTCACCGCACTCGAAGAACAACACAAAAAAATTCTAATAAAATGTTATCAATTTGTTTTTTTTTCTCAGCAAGATCGTACAGAGCCGCTATCTGACTGAAAGATACGCGGTTCGCGATGTTACCTGTGAAAATTAGAATTCAAAGCTGGAATAGGCGTACGAATCCGCATATGAGCACATCGAGCAGTAAAAAGAGCGACGTGTTGTTTTGAAAACAGCCCTCATCAAGGACAGTCCAAAAAATAATAGAAATAAGGTTAAGCAACACATGTATATATGAATAAAAATTTTGTACCTCAACTATTTTAGAAATTCCATTTTATAATTTTCAGAACCATTTTCAGAAAATGAAAAGCAAATGAATATAAAATTTCAATTTACTAGGAAATAGGCGCTTACTCTGCGCGCGTCACATAGTCATTCATAATTTTCCAGTCTTGAACTCTACATTCTCAGCTGTCAAAAAATTGTCAGAAAATGAAAGTTACACACGAAAGACACACGAACTTGGCCAAAGGTCTTACCCGCAGCCAACTTCCGCCTTTCATCAATTTTTTAAAGAATAAATATTCAAGTCGTTTTAATATAAAACTATATGAAATTCCATTAATTTCAATCACTTACAATAAGTACAATGAAAAAGTGAAGTGTTCAATTACCGTCGATCTCGTCTATCACTTGATTAAGTTGTGCCACAAAGTAGCTATCGTGGTTAAGACGATCGAGGGTGTACAACATTTTTAAATTGCGCTATTCCCTTCAAATGACGAATTTCCCTCTCCTGTACTTCTCGCGCAGATTGAAACATTTCATAGAAGTATAACTGAAACAAAAAAACAATTTATTTCATATGTATATTCAAAATATTACAAAAAATTTTATATATAAAAAACAAACATGTTTCGTAGATATACATTTTCTAATTTGATCAAACACTAAATCAACTTACCGACATAATCTCCCGTTCAATTGAAATCCATGTTTTGCTTTTGTTTTTTTGCAATCTTAGAAACAAACCGAAAAAGAACCAAAAGAAAGGAGGAAATAAAATACAAAAGTACTGAATTACTTTATGAAAATAAAGCTATTGATATATATATACATATATATGTTTGGGAAATCGCCGTGTGGCATTCTCTGACAGCTATTGTTTTTGAGCCGAGCGACCTGTTAGGCTTGGTCGCTAATTAGATAGTCAGACCCGCGTTGCCCTAAACGCTCAAGGCTCGTTTTCATGGCGGTAAAAATTCGCTCGTGGCGTCTTCTGTACTCGGAGATTCTCGACGAGTTGTGACGCTGGCTGGCGCCTTTCTCTGATGACATAAGTGTGACTTAGTAGTCGGCTTTGACGCGTGAAGGATAGTGGCGCCCTCTGGCGTGGACAATTATAAATCAGTCTCTGGTGATAATGTCCTTTGGTGAAGCGATTGCGCTCTCTAACTCACAGACTAGTCGCTGGTAGGAGTTTTTGTAATGGCCCCTGGTGATAGGTGACCAGAGGTACATGCACTAGGTGCAGAACCTCGCGATGTGTTCGAAACAGGGTGCGGCTCCAGTCGCTGAGGAACCCTGACAATTGCCCTAGTCGAAAGGGGATGACGAGATAACGGCCACCTAGGTTAGATGACCTGAGATGCGATCATTAGGACGTCGCACCTTGCAATGAGGTGCGACGCACCTCACTTCTTCGAAGTGAGGTTAACTCCGGTCGCCGAAGCACCTCAAGCACGGTTTCTAGTCGCTAGGGCTTGCGGTTCATGAATGGCCCCTGATGCAGGGTGACTAGTTACACTGGGTGAGAGATACGTGGTATCTCACGTCTCGTTATAATACGAGAGAGATGCTTGAGTCGCTCAAGTCGCCTGGAAAAAGGATCGCTCTGGATTGCACTCACGAGTCGCTCGTGTTATCACCCAGTCACTGGGCGGAGTGACTGTCACTGGCAATAGCAGCCTTATTTAGGCCCGCAAATTATCGGCTCGCTTGTGGGAGGGGCGCGCAGAGTGCGACAACCGTCGCCTAGCGACGCGCGAGCGATGAAATGTGGTGGCATTGTCGCGCGCGCTTGGACGGCAGTGCGTTGCTGCCCTCTAGCGGCGTTGCGGTAAGGCTGCCTTGGTTATCGGCAGATGTCGGTATAGTGAGAATTCCGAACAATGTTTTTTTATTACAAGGGAAGAAAAATGCACTCAGCAGCCCGGTGGCATGTCTTTGACGAATACCTTTAAGGGCCTGTGGGACTCGGTCCCAAGACCCCTCCACTAAAAACCAAACCCTTGGGTGCTCCTTTTTCTCGCGCGAAACTGCCGCCAGGTATTACTTCGCCTAAGCTCGACTGGCTACGTGCCTACGTCTCTAGCGTCAAGGTGGTTGTCTCTTCGTCCTCTCCTCTTGCCTGAGCCTCACCATAGTCGAGGCCATGTTTGCAACTGATTTCCAATTTTCCTTGCTCAGTAACATCAGCCTGACAAGGTTATTTAGTGTCGCCCTGGATTGAAGCTGAGTGTTCAGCTCTTCTCTCCCCAAGGCAAAACGTTAGCGAAGAAAATGTGCTCAGAGGTCTCTTCGGCTTGGTCACATATTGAGCAGGATGATGATGGGACCAGTCGAAATCTGCTCAGATATGACCCGAAGCAACTCAGAAATGACCCGTGAGTAAGTGGTGGAGACAGAGGTCGTCCTGTTCATGTTTCTTAATGTTCCATATGACTATATTGAGAATAAGACAATGAATTCATCTTCCATCCATGTATGAATACCATCGTCGTTGCCAAATTTCCATAGTTTGTCTCCTCTCTTCCTGCATTCTCGCATCGCCTGGGGAGGTTTTCGCCTGACGATAGATCCGGTGTCGCTCATTCGCCAAGAGATCAGTCGGCTTCATGTCGGCTATCACAAATGCGGCCTCGCCAGACACCGTGCAGTAGGCGCAAATGACCCGCAATGCAGCTGTCCGGTAGACCTTAGTCATCATACGACCATATGAAATGGTGTTCATAGCCGACGACCAATTAGGTGCTGCATACGGGTTGATGAAGAGTGTGTTTTCCAGTGGTTGTGAGAAAAAGGCTTTACTCCAGGAGCTGTGGAGAAGATCGAGACACTGAACCCTGGCTTTACAACTGAACTATGACCATTTTGTAGGGTCTCTCCCAGGCGTCTTGGTCTACCTCTTTGCACAGTTCTTCCCTTCCACGACTTGCTCTTCGTGCTTTTTGTGATAAAGCGAAGGTTGGGCCTCATGAAACTGGGGTAGGTCAACGCCAGACCAAGGATATACCCGTTGCCAACTATTACGACCCGCCCCTTCACGTAAGAAGCGCTCGTAACAATCAGGATGTTGGGAGACTTCTTTAAAAACCTACAAAATGGAACACAACCGCAATCCCCTTAAGAGTCTATGGTAGTGGAGGAACCGACTCTGAGCAAGGAACTAAAAAGAAGTAAAAATGCTCTCCTACGCCAGGAAAGGGAGATTAAGGACCTTTTCCAGGATGTTAAGAGGTCATGCCAACCCATCGGAATTTCGAAATCGATATTTTTAATGCATAATTTGAAAGTACATATATTGAAGAATATTGTGTACAAATTTAAAACTTATCTCATCAAAATTAAGTTACATGAAAAAGTAGCGCCAACTTAATCACATTTTGAAGGAAGTATACACCGCGTCATTTCGGGAAGACTATGGTTCAGGAGAAGATGAAAAAAACTATAGAGATCTGAAATCGTCGATACGATTCATCCATGGATGAAAGATGGATACACCACGTTATCCCCAACATCGTCACATGGCACACAAGGAAACACGATGTAATGTTTCAGATATTTATTATTTAAACAAAAATTATTATTAATTCAGTAACGATTGGATTACGATATTTCTATAAAAAGTGTGTATGATCCAATTCTACAGTTTGATTAAAATGTTTGATTATCGTCTTAAGTTTAAAAGCTGGTGTTCTATAGACAATGACAATTTCAGGCAATGTTTGTCTGAAATCGCCAGCTGAAACGACGACTAAACCATCCATTGGCTGATTAATATTACGAATATCATTCAAAGTAATGTCATTAACCTCGACAGCACATTCCTGAGAAGTCGGACATTCATCTTACACCATTAGTTTACATAGACATACATTGTTTCTTTCAATTGATTTCAATGAGTTCGAGAATTGGGAACGTCCAAGGAGGTCAATATGACGGAGAATAAAAGTCTCAATCGGAAAGAAAATTCGCCTGATACAGACTCTTTCATAGTAAGATTACAGTAATCGTTGTTCTGCAAAAAACTTAATACCTCGCACGCTTCCTTGTAGGTTTAATTTTCCTTGCCGTCGATAGTTCGGAGGGCAGTGTAAGATGTTGAACCTCTTCCAACCGTTAATAGAAGTCGTGATCAGAAACTCTTGAATTGATTCGAATAAACTGTATACATACGTCAAACTTCAGGAACTTGTTTCACTGTTGGCCTCTCAGGGCCAACACAATGTCCTTGTTTTTTACGTTTCCATGATCTTAAAGTTGCGTTCCACGTAACATAGTTAGGAACTTCTGAATGTCGTAATTTCTTACAAAATCGTCGACAGGATGTCAACACGGAATCTTAATTAAATGAGCTATATTGCTCTGGGGAGTTCTTCCCTTCTGGGCTCTGGGATTCAGGAACGTGGCCGCGTTTTCAATTTTTCCGCTTCCTTGCACTGATGCGTGACGTATCGAAGCTGTGCCTTCATTTTTGCATATGATTGCCGTACTAGAGATCGCAAAGAAGGGTTAGGTGCAACTGGTTCAGGTTCCTCAGGGACTGATATTATTGGTGGACCAGGGTTTCTTTTTGCTCTCTCTTCTCTCTCCAATCTTCTCTATCCAATATCCTTTCCAGCCTTCTCCTATATAAAGCGTCGTATTTGACCATCTATAATTAACAAAGTAAGACAGAAGCAAAGGGAAATAAACAAAAATGGAATTGATGAAAATAAAAACAGATTTTCTTCAGTCCACCTGAATCGAGTTAAAAAAATAGCGAAACAAAAGAAAATGCTCTTGTTGAGCTTAAAAATTAATTACAGATGCTTATGGTGAGCTGTTTCCTGCTCATAAGAGCTATTTACAAATTTGATTTATAGTGATCAAGTCTATAAACTATTGCTCAGGAAAGCTAATCACAGTCAGTTACAATTTCTCATTAGGAGCTAATGTCAGAAATTGATCACGAAAACAGTGCTCATTCGTGCAAATCACAAAGAAAATACTGCTTACATTTCATCAAAATAAATGCTCAGAGAGAGAGCTAATCAGAGAAAATCTATCAACACATCGCTCAAAAAGCGCTAATTAATTGAAATCAATTAAGATGATGCTCAAATGAAGCTAATCAAGAAAATCCATTAAAATGATGCTCTGAAGGAGCTAATCACAGTGTCGATTGAAACTTAAACTTAAAATGAAAATGATAGGAAAGATGAAGACATGGACAGAATAGAGAATCATTGAACGGAAAATAAAAGTGGTAGAAAGAAGCGTCGAGTTATTCCTCGAAAAAACCGTCGTCTGTAGGAACCTGCCAGTCTGAAATTTCGAATCCTGTTGCAGCTTGTCCGTTGCCCTAGCGAGTTGCCTGAGTTGGGGCAACAAACTGAGGTTTTCCTCTCCAGCGAACAATTGCACGAAAATGATTCCGTTTGCGATGCGCGCCGAAGTCACTCCCATCCCATCGATGTATCTGTTGAGCCAAAACTGGATGCACTCCTGGGCTTCTTGCATCCAAACCGCGTTCTCAACGGGGCAAATCCCTTCCAATGCCACGGAGATGAATAGGACCGGAGCTTCTAGGAATCGGACCTCAAGTGGTTCTACAATATGACATCTTCATTTGGAATATCGATGACTCCATCGATGAGATGTAAAAATCTCTTATCGCCTTGGACCATCGACAAATCTCTGCACCAGCCGCTTCTCTTTTTGAACGCACAAGGTCTAAAATCTTCCCATTGTCGACGGGAAACACAAGGGATCTCTTCTCGGTGCCGCTCATAAAAATTGGTCATGCGATAACCTAGGGAGATCAGCTGTTGTCGTTGTTGTTCAGTCCTAACTAAAATACTGCTAGGTGAAAAAGTTATCATAGGGTACACCAGAGTCAGATCTAAATCTTCGTTGCTATGGTAAAAATAGTGAGCGCTTGTCGCAAACTCATGTCCACTCATCTTGTTTCCTAGAAACATAAGGTTTTAAGTCTTTAGAATTAAACATTTCCCCCTCTTTATTGCCCTTAGGATATTCCAAGATGTAGGTTCCTGAAATGACCTTTGCCTTTATCCTGTAGGGTCCTTCAAACAAAGCCGAAAATTTCGCGAGTCGTTTTTGTAAATCGCCCTCCTTGAATTCGTGAAGCTTAGGAGAATCGTTGAACCTTTTTGCCCTTTTCTTACCCTTTTTAATTATCTTTTCTTTTACCAAGGCCAACTTCTTCTGATAATCTTCTTGTTCCACGAGATTGGAATCCCTTTTGAACCATAACTCCCAGATTTGTGTTTTTCACCCGTGTGAATTTCCAAAGGAGTAGCTTCTGTGGTATCGTGGTGTACCTAATTAATGCAAGTCTCTATGACTGGTACCCATAAAGTCCAGTCAGAATGGCGTTTTTTCAGAAAAGTCTTGAGAAATCTCCCGATTCACACGCTCAACCATATTGGCTTGGGGATGACGGATGGAAGTTAGGATGGGAGTTACTCCTTCTGCTATTAAGGATTTAGACCAAAGGTCGGAGGTAAATTGAGTATCTTGGTAGCTGAGGATTTTTTCACATTTACCGTATTTAGGGAAGTAATCATCAATTAGTCTGTTCAGAGTTGCCTTAGTATTGGCCTTCTTCAAAGGGTGAAGTTTTACGAATTTAGAAAAAACATCAATTGTTACCAAAATGTACTTCACTCTCCCTTCTGAAGTCGGAAGAGGACCCAAATAGTCAACAGATAGGATTTCACCTGGCTTGCTAGTGATTACGTTTTTCATCTCAGAGGAATATATCAGATTCGGAATTTTGTTTCTTTGACAGGAATCGCAAGAGGCAATTCGTTGCCTTACCTTCTTTTGTAAATTGGGATAGTAAAAATCATCCTTCATCAATCGGAAGCATTTCAGAGAGCCTAAATGTCCGTAGACTTCATGAACTTCGTCGATAAGCAAGTTAAGCATGTCTTTCAACACATAAATTTTATGATTCTTGTACGAAATTCCATTTTCAATCGTAACGTTTTCATCTTTTTCTTCTGAATTAGCTATTTCTTCAATTCGCGAGTCTTTTGCTTGCTTGTTGGCGATGTGAATCAGCTTGTTGATTAATTCTCGAGAAGCTTCACGAGCCAATTGATAAATGACAATTCGATTTATATGTCGAGATCTCTTTTGTATCAGGGCCATTTCGACTTTGGGCATCCGCAACAGTATCGTCCTTGCCAGGACAGTACTCAATTTCAAAACATTAGTCTTGGATAGATAGGATCCATCGAGTGATCCTCGAGTTCCCTAGTTTGCAGCGTTTCAAGAAAATCAAAGCCTTGTGATCCGTTACGATGGTGAATTTCTGACCGAGTAAGTAGATTCTACACTTTTCCAAAGCCCAAACAATTGCGAAAAGTTCTTTTTCGGTGGTAAAGTAACTCAATTCTTCTTCTTTTAATGTTTTACTGATAAAAGAAATTAGTAAATGCTCATCCTGTGGCTCTTTTTGATAAAGGACAGCACCGAGTGCAATATCACTCGCGTTGGTTTAAAGATAATATCTAATATTAAGATCTAGATATTTCAAAACAATTGTCTCAATAAATAAGGTTTTCTGGAAGGCTTCTTCCTGTCTATCCGTCCATTTCCAAGGTACTCCGCCCTTGATCAGTTCTGATAATGGAACTGCTTCATGTGAGTGTCCACTGAATTTCGCATAGAAATTCACTGTTTTAAGGAAGCTTTTCATCTGCTTCGGATTTCGAGGTCGCGGAAAATACATGATCGCTTCGATCTTCTCCGGATCGGTACTTATACCTTCAGTGGAAACTATGTGACCGAGGAACTTTACCTCTTGTTCGAAGAATTTAGACTTGGTCAAGTTATGTTCTAGAAATCGCTCGAGAAACTTCCTTCAGAGTATCAAAATGAAGATCGACTGACTTGGATACTGCCAAAATATCATCAACGAAAATAATTTAACCTTCAACACCCCTTAACGCAATATCTAAACCTCTAACTAATGCAGCAGTGCTGGTCTTTTTCCCAAATGGAACTACTGAAAACTCATAAACTTTTCCCTGATGCTGAAACGCAGTATACTTATAAGAACCAGGGTGCAAAGGTATTAAATAAAAACTCTGTTTCATATTCAAAGACGACATTGTTTTGACTTTAAAACATCTTCTGATCAAGACCTCTATCTTTTTCATACATTCGGAATCATCGACTAAAATTGCGTTCGATTTCCGAGCGTCTAAGCAAAGTCTGACCATTTGGTTTAATCACGGTCACTAAAGGGTTGATATAAGGACTTTTCGGCTATTGAATTATGCACCATTCAAGCATTTTGTCCAATTCTGCGTTTTCCTTTTTTACGTATTTATCAGGTACAGGATACGATTTTACATTAAAAAGTACGTTTTCAATTACTTCAAGTTTGTGCTCATACGCACTTATCCTTCCTGGTTTCTTTGAAAAAACATCTTTGTAATCAAAAATAAATTTTCAAAACTTTTCTTTTTGCTCCTCAGTCATACAGGGACAATCTTTTAACTTATCTCCTATCTCTTCATCTGAAAGGTCCATGCTTTGTTCTTTGTTCATTTCCAGCATGTGGATTGCCATTGAAATATCCTGATTCTCAACTACGAACTTTTACTTTTTCTTCTTCACCAAAGAATTCGACAAAATCACGTCCTAAATCAATATAACATTTCATTATCTTCAAAATATCAATACCCAAAATACAATTTTCGTTCAACTTTGAAACAATTATTGCTGTTTGACTAATTGAGAGTTCGTTAACTGAAATTTCCGCGAATATCTGTTATTTAATTTTGACAAGCCTTCCACCTGTTGCACCTGAGATTGTGGTTCCAACCACTTGCAAGCATGGACATTTCTCAAAAGAATCGCGATGTTCATTAAAGAAATCTTCTGAAATGCAAGTAATTTCACTTCCTGTATCAATGAGTGCCTCTACATTTACATCCTGTACCTTGATTTTAATCCTTGGACACTTGAATGGTTTTTCTTCCTTTTGATTTAAATTAATTTCGCACAGGTTAACTACTTTACCTGCACTAGAGTCCAAAATTTCCTCTTTTTCAATTACCTGTTCCTGTTGAACCTCATTGAAAGGGCTGTTAATTGGAACAAGTTTATTATCACAATTGAAAGGTTCACTAATTATTTCTTCAGGAGCTTTGGCGTTTCTAGTGCAAGCTCTGACAGTTTTTCTGCTGACCTAGAAACGGATTGGTTGCTTCCTGGTTTGAGGATTGTTCAATAGGACTTCACTCATTTTGAGAGATCTGATTAAGGCGTCTCGCGTCTGGACTTTCGCTGCGTTGAAAATTGCCGCGGTTGTCTCTGTTCTGATAATAATTGTCGCACCTATCATCAAAATTTCTATTTTCGTGCCTGTTATCAAAATTGCGATTGTCGCTTCTATCATCAAAATTTCTGTTATCGAAATTTCTGTTTTTATTGATAAAATTTCTGTCGTTCTGTCTGTTGAAATTTCTGTTCTGTCTGTTGATGTTTTGTCTGTTGACATTATTTTGTCGATTAAAAGAAAAATTATTATTAAAGTTCGCGTTGTTGTTTTGCCGATAATTGTTCTCTCTGTAGTTATTCGCGTTGTCTTGTCGATTGTCAAATTGACGATCATCAGTTCTCTCGAAATGTCCAGTTAAATTCGAAAAAATGAATTTTCCCACTCGAAATTAGCTTTTTCCGCGTTAATTGTAATTTGAATTTCAAATTTTCCCGCTAAAAGTTATTTAAAATATTTGAATTTACTGAATTTTCGCGCCAAAAATATTTAAAGTTGAAAAACGAATTTTAAAGTTTGAATTTTGAATTTGAAAAATTTAAATTTATATACTTTTCCCGCCAAAAATATCAAAAGTTGTAATTTTGAACTTATAATTTAAATTTTGAATCTTCCCACTAAATTTAATTTTTTTGATTCTCAAATTGCCTACCAAAAATATTTAAGATTGTACTTGAATTGGAATTTTGAATTTTTCCCGCTCAAAAATAAAAAATTTCGAGTTCCCACTTTAAAAATCCAACGTCTTGATGAATTTGGCCTTTTACAAAATTTTGAATTTGACGCGCAAACACAAACACAAAATAATGATAAAACCTCATTTAAAACCACACTGTTGAGACAGCCAGCGTCTAATGTCGGCCGGAAGTTTTCTTTACACCGTATTTAATTTGAATTACTAGCGCCGTCGATAAAGAATGTTTCTGCATCCATTTGATTGAGTTGATGATTTATATTTTTTCTTTTTGATGAGCGCAAAAATTTGATAAAGTTTCGACCCAAATCTCCTACAAACACGATTTCTATTTTTGGCTTTGTTTATGATGAATCTGGAAAAATAATAAACAACAAAAAAATGAAAATAAATAATTTTTAAGATTGGATTTCTTGATCTTTTTTAGGTTATGAGCAAATTCTCTTCGAACTCGAGCCCCACGTTGGGCGCCAATGCGACGTTTCGGGTTCGGGTAAATGATAAGACTTTCATTTTTTTTGTTTAGAGGCCTGTTAAAGGACCTGCATTTTCAATTAGAAAACAATGAATACAAAATAAATGAGAAATAAGAGAAATAAGAATTACAATTAATTGAAAAAAATTAACCGATTACACGAACTTACCTGTAAGTGATGTTCGATCTAAATTATACGAAAAGCCTCGTTCGAAGTGATGACAACTGTAGTACCCCCTTTGCCCCAATAGATGTCAAAACTTTTAGAGTAGCAATTTCAAGTATTAGCTCATGGTACCCCCACCCCTGGTCCACCATGGGCTCCCAGTCCCGCCAAATCTTCATTATTTCAGAGCGTTAAAATTGCCCAAAAAGATTATATACGGGGAAAAACACTGGGAAAATTTTCTCAAAATTGGGTGGGATATAATTTTTTGGAACGAGGCTTTTCGTATAATTTAGATCGAACATCACTTACAGGTAAGTTTGTTTGATCGGTCAGTTATACTCAAGCCTCGTTCTCGAGATTACAACTGTAGTTGTTCAGAGTAAACGCAATTTCAACTCTACAGGAACATTAATCACAAATTTTACATTCTCATTTCGTTAATATAATTGTTCTGTTAATTTTACAATATTAAATCATCTTTTACTTAAAATTAAACAAGTTTCTTTTGATTTTACAAGGATTTAGTCTTTTGACAAAATTGTCGCCGCGAAATCGTCGCTAACATCTTTAATCGCTCACTTATAATGTCTAGCATATACTCTACTTTGACCTGTCCAGCCCACTGATCTATATATTGTGTCTATTCACAAGCCTTGCAAAAAAGATTTCGAGGTCGCTGCATGCCTGGTAGAATGTGCGGAAAAGACGGAAGTGTCTATCCCACTTTCCATTAACACATGCTTGATCCATCTGCTGATGGTCTGGCTGGATACCGCTTTGAACGGAGGTTTTAATGATATAAACAAATTTGTAGTTTCTTTACGCACATCTTTGGTAATGTTTAAATACTGAATAATTGATGATGCTACACACAACTTCTCATTGTTCTTGCTGAACGGCAAGGTTATCAAGGGCTGACAACGCCCTGGACCCGATGTCTTTATCAACTTTTCTATTCTGATTTGAAGACCTCCTCTAATCTTATCGATATTTCTTATTTCTATAGCTGCTAGAGTTTGAGCTCTATGAGCTGAAGCTAACGCAAGGAGCATGACCGTCTCAAATGTTAACTGTTCACGTAAGAGATCTATTAGTGGATGTAACTTTTCTAAATAATTTAAAACAATAGACACGTCCCAAGTGAAATTATACTTTGGTTTTGTTGGACGAATTTTGAACATACCTTTCAGCATTTGCGAAATAGATGGTTCGGAACCAATCTTTCCATGCGATAATAACGAGATAGCTGATCTGTGGCTGTTTAAGGTACCATAAGATGCACCTGATTTAAAACATCTTGCTAAAAATTCTAGCACGTCTTTTACCGATGGAGTATAAAAATCTAACGCATTATTCTTGCAAAACAACCACCATAGTTTCAAGGACGAGGAGTATTGCTTCAATGTCGAATCCGTTATTGATGAAACAAGGATATTAGCTACATCCCGCAAATGTCCTTTCCTTAAGTATGCCTGTATGATACTATTGCGGCAATCAAACTTAGATGTTTCCGTCCTGGGTACAGTTTTGACCTGTAACGACATGAAAGCAAATCATCTCGTGGCTCAAAACGTATCGGGTTACCGATAATTAATGATGTAAATAAGGGGAACCATGATTGGTTCGGCCAATCAGGAACCACAAGTATACCGCATGCCTTTTCCCGTTTAATTCTCACCAAAGTACGTAAGACAAGTGAAAAAAGGGAAAAGGCATAAAATCTTAAATCTGACCACAACATCGTAAAAGCATCTATCTGAAAAGCGCCCTAATCCGGAAATCTTGATACGTATTTCTCGCATTTTGTATTATAACCAGTAGCGAATAGGTCAATTTCTGGTAAACCGAAATGTCTTACCAAGTAATTGAAACTATCTGTTGCCAACTCCCACTCTGAATCGTCATTTTTCAACCTTGACAATGCATCCGCATCAACGTTATCCTTAGATGCGATGTACAAAGCCGATAACATTAAATTCCGAGACTCCGCCCACTGCCAAATTTTCCGCGCTAAACTATTTAGTTTTGGGTATTGAATACTCCCTATTTTATTCACGTACGCGATGGCCGTGGAATTATCAATCCTGAGCAGGAGTTGGCAATCAGATAATTTTCCCGCTAATTCTTGTAATGCTAAAAACACCGCTAACAACTCCATGTAATTAATTGAATGCTCTTTTTCAACCTCCGACCAAAACCCAAAGGCGTAGTTTTGTCCTATTTTACCATCCCAACCTGACTTAGAAGCATCAGTAGAGAGGACTTCCTCATAATTATCTAAACGAATTGGTTTCACAGATGCTTTTAAGTTTTCTTTCCACTATAATAAATCCGATATTATGACGGGTGATGTATACATTTCTCTATGAAAATTGTTATCCTGTATGCTGAGGTTAAAAAATTTTTCTCTCTCAAGATTTTTGGTATATAAAATTTCATACGCTATCGCTGGGCAAGCGGCCAACAGCTTTCCAATCAATTGAGCAAATTCGATTAGTTTCCAACTTTTCCTGTTTGAAAAGGAAACGACCAACTCAAATAGTTGGATCTTCTTCTCTTTAGTTAATTCAATACAATATTTATCTGAATCGATTATAAAACCTAAAAATTTACATTTCAACGATAGTGTGACCGCCGATTTTTTAAAATTGATCGAAAAGCCCAATCGAATTAAAAGAGAGATTGTTTGGTTGATATTTTCTTGACGATTCTCAAAACTATTTTCAGTACACAAAATATCGTCCAAATAAATTACAGAGGTATAACCTCTGGAACGGAGATAACGCAAGACTGGTTTTAACAATTTCGTGTATACAAATGGTGCTGATGATAAGCCAAAAGGTAAGCAGATAAATTCGTAAACCACGCCTTGAAATTCGAATCTCAAGAAAATTCTTGATTCTTCATGAATAAGAATGCCGTAATATGCATCCTCCATGTCAATCGTTGCCATAAAATGACCTGGAAAAACTTATTTTTCCACCGTGCGCAAATCTTCCATTTTGAAATGTTCGTAAGTTATAAATTTATTCAATTTTTTCAAATTTGAAATAAAGCGATACGATCGTTCTTTTTTGGGTAATAAAAAATATGAAGATAAGAACTGATTTGCGCATGGGCGCACTGGCCTGATGGCGCCTTTTTGGACTAACAAATTAATAGCAGTTTTATATCTAACGATTTCATCTAGAGACGTCAGTAAAACTGACGGAAGTGAAGTTTGAAACGGCGAAGCAGCAAAACAAATCTCATATTCAGTAATGCAGCTTAGTACGAATTTATCTTGCGTTATCTTTTTCCATTCTGATAAAAAATTAGCTAGTTTACCGGCTATACATACAACTATTGAGTCTTGTTCTTGATCGGAGTTTTCGTGAAGTTGTTGTTGGTTCTGGTGTTCTGCTGATTGTTCTGGCCTCTCTGGTTGAATTTTTTGAAAGATAACCTTTGTTTCACCGGTCTGCCTGCACCTGTATTGCCCCCTTGATTCGAGAAAGGTTTCTGAAAATTTTATTGTCCAATAAAAACTCTTCAGAATAAATCTAATTTGTGTATAAACAAAACTCACTTTTCTCGCAGGGCCTTTGAAGTTCAAATTTGGTCTAACTGGTCCTTTACCAGGTGTAGGTGCCTTCATGTCATTACCGACTTTGCTGATGGCTTTTGCTTCTTTAATTTTGGCTGACAAATTTTTTTCAAACAGAAAATTATCAGTTTTACAATCGGCCAAAACTAACTTTATCTGGGTGTTAAGACCAGGCAAGATGAACGCCTTTCTGGATCTACTTTGAAGGTGGATTAGATCCGTTAACAATTTTGCTGCTTCGGACAACCTTTCGATAACGACCAGTCTATCCACTTCCTCTTCATTTTCATTGATTATTACGGACAACACTGAGCCTAATGCCGACAACGCGGCACTTGCAGACTTTTGAATCTCGAAAGCACCGTCGTCTCGTTTTTTGGCTGCGTCTGACAATGGAGCCTTAACCTCCGGGTTGAGTTCTGGACTGGCACCCTCCGCCACGAGTTCTTTTGGCAGGTTAAATTTTGCCAATAGTTTTTCCCGATCGTCCTTGGGGACGCCTTCAGCGAGCCAATAGCTCCACCTTGATAACAGCGGCGGGTGGATTTCGACAACGATGCCCTTCTTTTTCTTCGGGTCCTGACCCAACAATTCTAAGACATCGTCGCCCAACTGATAATCTGGATCCTCGGCGAGATTTTCTTGATTGTTTGCATCTGGCTCATTTTCTTTCTCATCTTCTATTTCTTCTTCGGTTCCATCATCTAAACAAAAAGAAAGTGTAAGAATCCCGAAATTCATTTTTATTTTTTTTATATATTTCGCTACCTAGGCAAACATAGGTCATAAAAAATTTTCGTCTCGCCACTCGTGCGAACACAAATGTCAACTCGAAAAACTTTTCTAAAATCTTACCACTCGTGTAAGCATAACATAAACAAGCTTTGTTTTGTCACTCGTACAAACAAAACTTGATAATTGTGGTGCGAGATCAACAATCAAAGAGCAAGTCGATATCATAACCTGTTTCACCACTAGTGTGAACACGGTAGGTTATTTTCAAATTTTTCTTTTTTTTTTTACCTTCGTTTTCGGATTTATTGGACTCATCGTCCTCTGAATCAGATTGCATCTGTTCCTCATTATCCGAATTAGCTGAATCTTCTTCCTCTTCCTCTTGTAAGGAGGATAGTTGATCCTCAAGAAATTATTTGCTTTTGCACTATATCAATTTGTTTATCGCGCGAACTGTTTCGCTTCATGATAGCCTTTCGAAAAACACGCCCGCTTTTTCCGAAATGAAAATAAAATAAGAAAACTTACTTCTTACGATGCGTCTTCTAGCGAACAACAAAAGGAATGAAGATTTGGCGGGACCGGGAGCCCATGGTGGACCAGGGGTGGGAGTACCATAAGCTAATACTTAAATTTGCTACTCTGAAAGTTGTGACATCTAGTGGGGCAAAGGGGGTACTACAGTTGTAATCTCGAAAATGAGGCTTGAGTATAATTGAAATAAACAAACAAACACAATGAATTTATCTTCTAATAAAAAAAAAGAAAAAGGAACCAGTATAACGGTAAAATTCAAAAAGTGACAGACTTACGGTTTTGTTGGCTTTATTAATCGTCCACCTAATTCGGCAGTTTTTAATTAGAAATCTTGCAGCAGATTAATTAATTAGTGATTCATATTCGGAGAAACAAATAAATGATGGTGAATATCCGATCCTTTTTCGAGTTCTGATAATTTTGTCTCCGATCCTTATTCAGGGTCTTTGGACTTGCAAAATAGGGCTGTACTTAAGGAAAGGGACTTCCGTTATACTGGCTCAAGCCTATCCACCAGTCTGATTTGATTAAATTTATACTAATGATTATGCGATTCTATTGCGAGAAAATCAGTTACCCACCTAGCGGATTTTTCATTATTTTTAATCCTCTTGCGACGAACTATGCGCCACCTAGCGGCAAAACAATTTTCTAACCTCAAAGTTTTAAATAACTATAAAAAAAATTGATGAATTAATTAAAACTGAATCAAATGTTGATTTAAGAGTGGGGTTATGTTGAATTCAAAGTGAAGTTATGTAACGCGATTGGATGTACGTCAACGCGCATTCAAGCGTGTTTGTTTATTTGTGTTATAAAATAGTCATATTGTCAGGATGTCAACACGACTGAATCTTAATTAAATCCATTATGATCATTTTTTTTCTTAATTAATTAATTCATAAATGTCTGAAACGTTACAGTGGATATATTTTACTGCCTTAACGGATGTACAACATTCAACGATAATGTCGACCTTAAATGCATTAGACAAAATCGGACAATATTGTACGACTTTCCGATTTTTTATAGTTACTTGATTGTGACCGCATTAATTGATGTAACACCACCATCTGCAGGACCTGGGAGTCTGAACATTATTTATCTATGTTCATTGGTTATTGTTTTTTGAAAAAATCCAGGTGGAAAGTTCTTTGTACATATGCTGTTCTTCATGCAGGGTGATGCCATGCTCAGAGACCCACATGGTCCATATATCATGTTTTTCACGACTGTATGATAAAGAACAGAATCTTTTTTAGAATTCGAAATATCCACTGATAACATCCAATCGATGTCTGCGGGCCGGAGTTTGCCTTGGAGCCACACCAATAAATAACAATATGCCAACATATGCCAAAACAGGACTAAATATACATCTTCAATTAATACAATGCATAACATTAGTAACCGTTTTTTGAATTTATTCATGTGGATATTTCTTTGAACACATGCTGTTCTTCATGCAGAGTGTGACCATGTATAAAGCCCCACATAGACCATGAATCATTGGTAGAATAAATGAAATATCGAAGCGACGATGTATATATTCTGTGGATATTTTCAGCTATTATTCATTAATAAGTGTTGACAATGTTTCTTCATATGAAATGAAGAGAGATAAACAGCGTTCACATTTCGTCATGAGAAACATCATCAACTTTTTTCCGTCATACCGATACAAAAAATGTTTGCACAAAATGAGTTTTTTGATAACGTTCGCTAAATTTATTTATCAGTTACATTAATTAACGGCAATTTCTTACGTTGATCGAGTTGTAAATCTTTTTTTAGCACTGAAATTTGTCGTTTCAAATTTTTTCAAGTTCTCATCATAAAAATCTGTTTTTCAATTTTGTCACTTGTAAGGATGCAAGAAGTTGACCCGATCTGCAAAAAGCTCATAAACTTCATTAGTTTTTGAGTAATAACGGAACAAACAAACAAACAAAAAACAAACAAACATACAAACAAACAAAAATAAAAACAAATAAACATACAAACAAAAAAACATAATTTGTTATTTATATATTCGTAAGGATATTGTAAGAGGTGTGAATCAGGTCGAGAAATCGAGACGTAAATAATTTGAGATGACGATTATTTATTCAGTTTACTTTTACAAGCATTTACTCAATGTCTATACAACAAGGCTCGTACCGTAGGAATCGACAAAACAGATTGACTCGACCGCGCTCAGCGCTAAGAACAAGAAAAGAAGAAAAAGGAACTACCAACGTAGTAACAAAACAAAAACATTTTTCTCTATGATTAAAACAAAATACTCTACAATCTCCCCCTCGGAGAGATGACTTGATCTTTACGTTATGTTTACTCTTGCAGCTTTTTCGATCGATGAGCTGCGTGTTGATTTTTGTTCAGCGATTTTGTCAGAAGATCTGCAGGGTTTTGGTTTGTCGTCACGTATTTAAGACGAATTGTTTCATCAGCAATTTTCTCTTGAACAAAGTGATGCCTCATTGCTATATGTTTTGTCCGGCTTTTGCTCACATAGCTTCCGGCATGTGCGATAGCAGCTTGGCTGTCACACAATATCAGGTCTGATCTACCAACCAGGTTGTTAAATCCGATCAACTCTAGCAGCGCCTTCATCCAAGTGACCTCCCTGGTACAGTCTGCTAGCGAAATGTACTCCGCCTCCATTGTGCTCAGTGCCACCGATGTCTGCTTGACACTTCTCCAGAGCACAGGAGATCCAGCCAATATCACTACGTATCCAGTGACAATCTTTCTGTTCAGCGTACATGTTGCCCTGTCTGCATCAGAGTAAACAGTCATCTTCCCGGTAGGTTGATAAATTATTTTGTAATGCTTCGTTTCCTTCAAATAACGCAAAACTCTCCGAGCTGCGTTCCAATGATTTATATTATTTCAGGAACAAAATTGAGCCAGTTTTGCAACGGAGAATGCGATGTCCGGACGGGTCCTCTGCGATAAATATAGCAACCCACCGATCAGTTCTCGATATGGTCTCTCAACGTTATCGTTTCCTTCTTTCTCATCCAGGAACGTGGGCTTTACTTCCATTGGAGTTGTCACACCCTTTGCATCTTCGAGTCCAAAACGTTTAACCAGCTTGACAATGTATTCTTCTCGTGATAGCGTGACACTTCCGTCTGTTTCTTCAGAAAACTTTACGCCCAACAACTGCGTCAATCCACCCAGATGTTTGACGTCAAAATTTTTAGATAGCAGATCCTTCACTGAGCTTCTTGTTTCTTCGTTTTCAGCGATGGAGATCATGTCATCTACGTACACACTCAGGATGGCTCTACCTCGTTTCGTGACCAGTTGATACACACATGGATCCACCGCATTCCGTACGAAGCCTAGCGCTGTCAATGTTTTGTTTAGATGTTCGTTCCAGCATCGCCCACTTTGTGTCAGGCCATATATAGCTTTATTTAGTTTACACACCATCTCACTGTTGCCTTTTTTCTTGAAGCCTTCTGGCTGTTCCATATAAATCTTCTCGTTCAGCTTGCTGTGAAGATAAGCACTTTTGACATCAAACTGATCCATCAACCATCCCATCTCGACGCTTGCCACTACCAGCAGTCGAATAGTTTTGAAGTTTGACACGGGGGCGTAGAGATCTTCGTAATCAATCCTTTTCTTTTGTGTACACCCTTTTGCCACCAGTCGCGCCTTGTATCGCTCAGCATCTCCAACAGTTTTGAGTGTGTGAACCCACCTACACTTCACGGGTTTTACACCAGTGGGCAGCTCCACCAACTCCCAAGAGTTGTGCTTCATTAAAGAATAGTACTTCTCGGTTATCGCCTCCAGCCACTTCACCGATTCCTTTGACTCAACTGCCTGTTTATAGGATGATGGGATTCCAATATCACTTCCCGACGCAGTGTTCAACTCTGGATTCTCGGATTTATTTGATTTTGAGCGTAGCATCATCCTATATGGTGTGACGTTCGAATATTTTTGAGTTTCGTTTTTCTTAGGCCTCCCTCTATCTCATCTTGGAACTTCCTTCTCGTCTTCTTCGGCTGGGCTCAGGATGTCACGTATTTGCTATAGTTGGTCCACTGCATCTTCGAATCCCTCTTCTTCACTGGATTGGATTACGTCCTCGCTATTATTGTCACTGCCTTCGTTTCTTTTGTCCCTCGCGTCTTTTTTTTCGTCTTCTTCAGGAACTATCTCCGCGTCTGTTTTATCTGAGTAGATCTCAGCGGTGACCTTTGATATCTTCTCAGGGTTGTCACACATATCATCGGACTTCTCCTTGAAGACACAGTCCCTTGACTCTTTGACTTTCTTCGTATTTTCCATCCAGACACGGTAGCCACGCCTTCTGATCGCGTATCCCACAAGTATTCCCTTGTTGGCTCTCGGGGTTAGTTTGGAATGCCGCTTCTGTTTTGGGACGTGAACAAGACCTCGCAGCCTATTTCCCTGAGGTAACTTACATTTGGCTTCTAACCAGTCCATATTTCATATGGAGTTTTCTTTGAGTCATGCGAATTCGTAACCCTGTTACGAATGTGTGTCGCAGTACTCGCCAGCTCTGCCCATGCTCCCTTCGGTAGTCCTGTTTCGTGAAGCACCGTCCGAACTGAATCCAATATCGTTCTGTTTAGTCTCTCTGCTACTCCATTTTGTTGTGGAGTATAGACCATCATTGTTTCGTGGCTAATTCCTCCGAACTCGCAGAACTCTGTCCAGGATTTAGAGCAAAACTCCAGACCGTTGTCCGTCCTCAGTCGCCTTAGCTTCTTTCCAGTTTGTTTTTCAACTTCTGTCTTCCATTTTTTGAACTCATCCAAGGCCTTGTTTTAGTGTTTGATAAACTGCACCGAAATGTATCTGCTGGCGTCATCTACAATACCAAAAATGTATCTATTATGGCCCCAACTCTCCACGTCGACCGGGCCCATCAAGTCGGCATGCACTAACTCAAGCACCGACGTCGTCTTTGGCGCAAGGTTTTCCTCAGATGAGACATCGTACGTCAAGAATGGTTGACGTGTGGATTTACCCACCAGACAGTCAACGCACTTCGTTGAGATCCCTGCAGCTACTCTCATCCCGAAAACAGCGTCTGCACCAGACATTTCTAAGATTGTTTTCTTGCCCACATGCATCAATCGGCTGTGCCATAGATCCAGAGGAGATATTTTCGGATAATTCGTCCCCTGAGATACTCCGTTCAGCAATACGTCCTCCTTCCTTGGTTCTGCATCCACTACGTCGCCTTCCACTTTGTCGCGCCTTAATCAGCAACTGCCCATTTTTGTCACAAATGGAGCATCCGTCCTCGTCAAAGATGACTTTTTTCTCACTTTCGACCAATGATTTGTCTGAGAATTCCATGGCCTAGTCCCGGCACGAGAATTGCATTTTCAGCCTTGAATTCTCGGGTCATATCTGGATCACCTTTCAGTCTCCCGTTTACTGTCCCTCTTCCAAGTGAAAGTGTGGTACTGTCATCTGCCAGGGTTATCATCTCTCTGTCATTTCTATTGATTGTCGAAAAATAGTCATCATTCGGAGTCATGCGGTGAGTCGCTCCAGAATCAATTATCCAGCTGTCACTGTTTACATTGGTAGGTGGTCCTGTGCTATCACTGTCCTAGAGACAGCGCGTCTTAACCAGAGTCCACATTGACTCAGAAAGACTACTCACTCAAAAAATGTTGGTATAACCCCATCATTGTTACTCTCTATCTGGTGGCCAACCTCTACCCCGCAGAGTCCATACCCAATTGGAGGACCGGCTGCACGACAGTGACCGAGCACGTCGTGCAGTCTTGGCTTAGAGTTTTGTAATCCTCCGCCCTGCGTACCGCTATTTTACGTACGATACCGATAGTGGTGCCCGGTAGTTGCAGATGAGGCCCGAAGGTCCCTACCGTGGCCCTTTCACCCTACTATCCTTGCCACTCATTCAAGCAGGGAAACAGGCCAATTATCGTCAACCCAGGAGCGTCCGTATTCGGGGCGGACGTCTAGCGGTCTTGAGCACTAAAACTCGCAAATCACCTTTCGGATCACGGCGAATTGTTGTTCCTTTTACCCTGTTTTTGTTACCCAAGTGGGCCCTTACTTACAGAAAACGGAACCGAGTAGCTCCACACTCGAAAGGATGCATAGCCATCCGATTGTACGTGTTCCCTATGATCGTTCGACGGGAAAACGTGCAACCCTCAAATCTTTTCAATTTAGCATACAACCGGGGACCGACCGATCCCAGCTGTATCCGAGCCTGCACCATTCAAGGTAAGGAAAGAATCTTGAGTGATTGAGAACAATCACTCCATCGCCGGCGCACGTCACGGATCGTGGTCCACTATAACAGCTCCCCCAAGCCGTTCCGACGCATTTACGCTATAAGGAGGAAACCACGTTCGACACATTTAATTGTGAAACCGCGTATCTAAGGCACAAGATACGCAGAAAAACACGTTTGAATTACCTACTTGCCGCTCCGAGAGAACCTATCCAACTGAAGTTGAAAACGGAACCTCATCACGACTCATAGGTATGTTTTGTTCGAAGCGCCCACCCTAATGGGTGTTGGCGCACTACACAACCGTGAAACGATTAACGTAGTTAATAAACGTTCGATAAGATCTCTTACCACAGCAACCGGACTTGTCCAACAGAAGTTCGGGTCATAGCTTCGCTATGGTTCAAGAGCCAAAGAGAGAATGGTCGTTCGAATCGGGTACACGCTCACTCAGCTTCTCCTTCCTCTCGATTTATCTTGGGTGTCTCGAGCAGAACGAGTGCAAACCTTTTGAACAAAGGATAGCAGTCCTTTGAGACGAGGTGTCTTGGTGGAAGCAGCCACAAGTGACCAAGTGCTGCCAAACCGTCGATCAGTT
>JAPYZS010000948.1:0-27420 GCA_030522925.1 Trissolcus japonicus
TCTCATCAAACAAATGTTGTCTCATGAAACAAAATTGCGTTATAATAAATGAAATATACTTGAATCAAGTACATGTCATGCAAGTATATTATGAATAAAGGCCCTCCCGAGAGCCTTCTGGTCCTTCCGAAAGCCCTCGGGACTTTCCGTAGGCACTTGGGTCCTCCCGAAGTCGATTGAGTCCTTCCGGGGGTACTCGGGTCGGGGGAGAGGGGAGGGGGGTGGAGATCCTGGAAACCCCAGCGAAAGCAATAGGGAAATTAAAATTTCCCTAAAAACCAGCGAGAAGGCCCCGAGGGCCTTCGGGTCCTTCTGGAAGCACTCGGGTCCTCCGAAGGGCCTTCGCATATTTCCGGAGGCACTCGGGTCTTTCCGGAGGCACTCGGGTCCTCCCGAAAGCATTCGGGTTGAGGGGGGGGGAGATCCTGGAAACCCGAGCGATAGCAATAGTCGGGAGGGGGGGGGTGGAGATCCTGGAAACCCGAGCGAAAGCAATAGGGACATTAAAATTTCCCTAAAAATAACAAATAATTAGCCAGCGAAAAATTTGAAATTTGCAAAAGTTTCCATACGGACAAAAATATATGTATAGTTAAAAATATATTTTAAATATATTTTATATATTCATGATATAGTTGCCTTTCTTTATTTGGTCTAGTGTATAACTGTTCTTTTCTCTCTAACTTCAAGTCAAGTGGTAACCTACCTCATTATCAAGGCAAGATTTATCTTAATTTAATTATTTTATGTTCCTAGGACTCGGCCGACAAAAACATTGCAGGATAGTTTTCAACATGACAATATAATATTGTCGCCCTGTAAACTGACCTGCAATATATTGCCGGCCTCTTCCGTGGACCATAAAACGCGGTACGCGCCTCAGGCGGAGCGCCCTCGGAACGTAATATACCATTAAAAAAATTTCAATGAAAATATCATAATACAAACTATTGAGGCGCAACACGAGGCAATTTACTCGAGTTTCGTTTTATTTTCCTTTTTGTGTCATGTTAGATGAATGAGTGAAGACAAAGTGCAATGCAGAAATGAGTTTTCAACAAGAAAAAAGAGACTGGGGCCTTTTGTACTTACGTACTTGCGTTGCCACTAAATAGCTTGAGATGAAGAAAACGATGAACGTTCTGGAAAAAGAAAGATCTATTTAAGCACTTCTCTAATTGAAAGTCGATAATTTTATGTATTTACCCAAGTAGAAATTTAATCGGGCATGCCATGCCTAAAACCAGGGCCCGGTTTGGTTTAATCCGGGAAATCTCGATGAAAGGAATACTGACTGGGCCCCTACCAGGGTCCAGTCAGTATTCCTGACCGGGCAGTGGTACAGTGCGTCACGCATAGTTTCCTGCTCAGGCCTGGTTTCAGCTCGATCGAAATTTCTACTTGGTTCTTTTTTGTCTCTGATTTGAGAATTCTGAGATTTTTCCTTTATCAAAATGAATTTGATTTTTTTTAATTTCATATATCGGGAGTTAAATATTACCCGCAGCAGCACATTTTAATTCAGATTTTATTTCATATAAAATAATTCACTTAATTTTTTTTATTCTTCAACAGAATTCTACTTTCTCAATACATTATTCATTCAAATTGACAATAATTAAGAATCATTTTGGTCAATTTTATTTTTGCTACATCATAATTGGTAAAACTGTGTTTAAAATCAATGAACGATGTATAAAGTTGGCGAGAACACGTCAGAAATCGAGATATAATTAGGGAAGAACTTCAATTAGTGTGGAAACTATATAACCAATAATCTTCTCCGCATATAAAAATAAAAAAAACAAGTTTCTCGATAAGTTGAAAGCACGAAACTTGTGTGACGTGTGGCTGATCAAATTATACGAAGACCTACTAAATTTAAACTGGTTAATTACTGGACTTCAATCAAATGAAGATTTCAGTTGTTCAAAAAATTGTATGAAAGATTGAATTGAATCTTTTATAAATAATATAAAATTATTTTAAATCCTATAATTTAAGGAGAAGTTGAGAGTTTCAGATTATATATTCACATTTAAATTTCCGTGATGAAAGTGTATCGTCAACGCTGTGAATGTTCTTGTAACTGTTGAAAATTTACATTTGGTTAAAACAAAAACAAATAAAGGAAATAAAGTATAGAAAGGAGGAATTCCAATGTTAAGATGAATGGAACCAAAATGTGATATAATTAGTAGCATATATGAGACTTGCTATACACGAAGAAAATAGTTTCTATGATAATCTGAAATTTACTGAACTCTTTATTACACAATGTACAAGTGCAGTAATTTTTATAGAAATTTTTTGTACCAATTTCATAACAAATGTGAATTTGTTATGATGAATTTTCGATATTTTTTTACGGTCCGTTCAATAATTTTTTACTGAAAAAATTTTTCTTCACTCTACTATACAGTTCAATAATTTTTTTTTCATCATCTTAATTATGTTTCACAAAGATTTTATTTATTTTTTTTATAATTGATAATCTGGGATATTTTTTTATGAATAAGTTTTATTATACTAGTACTCAGAATCAAACATTGATTCAATCAGTCAGAAGATCATTTTTCAATCTTTATTTTTTTACATGATATGTAGTATGACTAACAAAGAGGTGAAACACGACGTTGTTATGCTTTGCAGGTGGGCTGGGTAAAAGCCGATACGAAAGCAATTCAAGCGATCCATGATCACGTGATAACGCACAACAAACGCATTTCTGTGCAACATGTCGATCATGTTGCTTGGAGCTTGCATATCAAGGGTGTTCAATTAGAGGATGAAGGATTGTATATGTGTCAAATTAACACGGATCCGATGAAAAGTCAGGTACGTATGCTAGTTGTATTTTTCTTTGGTATATTCTGTTGTACCCTCGCTCTTATTAACGTAAGATTATGGAACTTTGTTATTTTAAGTGCTAATACAATATATTAATCGGTCATTCATTGGTTCATTTACCCTATATATTCTAAAAATATAAATTTTATAAATATATTTCACATATATTCCAAATATATGAGTATACTTTAAATATATCAACTATATTTTAAATATATTTTAAAATATATTTTCGTCCGTGTGGGATATTGTGTTTATTTTTTGCATACATATCACACGTATGACACACTCTCTTAATTCGAAAAAATGACAAAACCTCCAAAAAATGACAATGCACTTTTTTGGAGTTATAATTGAACCTCTCTTTGTAAGAGAGGTTTACTTATATCTTTGAATGAACATATACAGGATGTCCCATTTCAATTCGGCACCTGTAATAATTTTAAAAATGTGTGTTGAAGAAAAAAATGTAAAAAATAAGTCTAAATTTTCTAAACAACTCATAGTCCTTTTAAACAGACCTCGCTTGTATTGCAAGTTATTCGAGGTGCTGGATTAAAATGGGACACCCAGTATATACATGGGTGCACGATAGTCAGACATAAATGCTGCTAGCGTATGTGTTACATGAAAAGCGTAAGAAACGTTCTAAACGAATGAAAGCTACACTGAAAAAAAAGATGATCGCAAATTAGAAATAAAAATATACCTAATAGAATATTTTTGCAGCAACTAAAAAATTTATTTATAGCAGCCATGTGCTTTTGTTGTCATATGTCCACCATTGTTGTTATTGTATTGTATCTATCGTAGATGAACTTATATTTGGGGCAGCAATATCTATAAGAGAACAGTTACAATATATAATTGTACTACACATATGTTTGTCTGTCACAGTAATAAATGTTATATATATTCGTTTATCTGTATCAGGTATAAGGTTATGTCTGTCACTTTTTCAGCTACACAGTATGTCTGCAGTATAGGTATACAGTAGGTATACATATAGTAGATGTACACCTCAATTTATTTTTTTTAGTGTATATAGACAATTGACGCGGCCACTTTTAGCAGGGAGGTAACGTGTATAAGTGACACAAAAGTGAAGAATTTCGGAGATCATAGAAGCGGACCATTATAATACACTTTCGCCCAAATTATCTCTCGTTCAAGCTGGTGAGCTATCCGCACCTACCCGGTGCATGTCGCGGCTGTGACAGCCGCGACACGCTGACATGTATCGATGGCTAAACTAAAAATTTTAATTGGACATAGTCATCACGAACATAATAAAGCCATTTCGACGGCCAGACGAAATACCGCAGTCGTTTTATCGCAAGTAAAATGCGTAATTCTTGATCGATCGAATTATATCGCAATAGCTCACCGAGAATCTCTGACAAAAGTCTGCCCAAGTGAAAACTGATTTATCGGTTTAATAATCGGATATTTCGCATCATTTCAATCCGTCTACAATTACTTCTCCGACGGATATTTATTTCTTTTCAAAATATTCGCCTGATTCATAGCAGGTAAATCAATACTTTTTAGCCTGAAAAAAAGATAATTTTTATTCGCTTTTGCATTTCTTCCTTCGTTTCCTTAACATCCTAAAAAAGTATTCTTGGTTTTTAGTTGGTTTTGCAACAAATTTCGCTTCATTCAAAACAAGATGTAGTTACAACTTTGTCATGAAAAGTTGATTTATTATTAAGATAAAGTTACAGAACAATGTTTATGAGTTATTTATTGTACGGCTTGAAGCGAGTAAACAGAAATGCTAGTGATTCTATAGCTGAGCGCCAATAAGATTCACATTCAACTGTACTTATTCGTGCTTTATAGTACACTGGTTACAAATGAAACGCCCAGGACAAGTCAATTCGACTTCTCCGCTTCGATTCACTGCGACGTCGGCGCGCATAAAGACATCCTACACTTACACAGATTGTGCAAACAATCAAAGTTCGTGCAATGCGATTTAAAGTTTCTCGTCGAGAAGTATGATTTCACCGCGACGAATATCAATCATATTCGATTAATGTAACCTAAAACAGTATCTCATTCGTGTCACTGTTGATGGTTGAATCTTGGAGCGCACAGATAAATTTGTAACTCGATCTTCGAATTACATAACAAGAGCTTTTGCTTTAATTTTTTTCTTCGCGCTAATAAATTTGCCCATTGTTCTCTGAGTTTCAAAGCACAAAACTGTACCTTAGCTAGATTGTCTGACTATTTGTTTTGATAAACTACTTATTGATCGATCATTCAAGTTAGTGGAAACTTTTGATTAAGTATTGCAATATTTGTAACGTAGATTTCCATTAAAACTGGATATAAGAAAATTGATTGAAAATGAATGTTGAATTTGTGGGATACACAACTTATTCATGTGAACAAAAACTGTCCGCTAATATATATCAAATATTAAAAAGTTCGTATCGAAGCTTTCTAAACTTTTATTGCGGAATATGTGAAAAATATTTTTTTTTCTATCAAAACCATAAATGTTGATTTTTCCAAGTCCAGTGAAAATTGGTTTATGGCTCCTATAAAAAATATACGGGACCTTATTGTAAGTTTGAAAAAGGCAACCCACACGGACAAAAATATAGTTCAAAATATATACTGGTCCAAATAAAAAACGCAACACTTTATATGTAATTCTTATGGGGGGTGTTGCGTTTTTTATTTGGATTAGTGTATTTTACATATATTTTATATACTTAAAATATATTCGTATATATTCTACGTATATCTCATTTCTAAAGTATTTATAAAGCAGCAATAACTTATATAAATTTAATTTAAAATAAATTTTATCAAAAAAATATACGATATTTTTATGATAAATATAAATTCGACATATATTTGTACGTATGTTGTTGTCCCTGTGGGAAGCTCATGTAGGCCCTAATTCGGCTAAATTAGTTTCGAATGAAAAATTATTATTATATTATATTATATTATATTATATTATATTTTTACCAAAGATCTTGGTAAAAATATAGAATAAAATTCAATTAGAATAGTATATTGATGAACACAGATCAAAAGCTCTATGCTTAATATTTAAAATTTAATATCGACAAATTTGCATAATGCGTCTAATGAAATTCATATCGATGCTTCGGCAGAAGCGGTCAGTATATAACTTCTGACAGTCTAGTCTTGTCGAACATCATGAACGGATGTGACGTGCATCCGAAAGGAATAGTCAAAGTTATCACGAGCACATTTTCAAAATTTTTAACATCAGCAAAAACTCGCGGAATCACAGCGAATAGTTACTGATTCAGTCAGTTCAAATCACACCACTGGTAATCAGTGAATAGTCACCGTTTTAACCAGTGACATATTTCCAAAATATTTTTTTTTTCCGTGAGGGTTCAAATGATCTTCTGAACTTGGCTAAAAACTCCGCTAAACGTTTACTGTGGCACGTGCCGAAAACAAATGAATTAGAATTCGCTGATTGATACGTGTGGGTAAAAGGAAAAACCAGGTAAGTGTTTAGGGATTTTATATACATTTAACTGGTTTTATCTTTTATCCACAGATACGTGTTTTACTGATTGATCAGTTGACAATTTATCCGCTGATAAAATTAGTGATTTAGGCAGGTAATTAATTTATTTGTGATCGGTGGAATATCTCGCGGATCGTGACGAAATATCTCGCAACAGGAGGTAGAGCGTCGGTTTGGTCGTGCGAGATATCTTGTCCGTTGAAACGAAAGGGTTAATAAAAATTGTCATAAATAATTCAATGAAACGATTTAGATATTATTACAATACGGAATGACAACAATAAATGCACGATTTTTCAGAGAATTCATCAATTATATAACGAAAACCCACATGTACTCAATTTCGAATGATTACCCTGGTTAAAGGAACATAGACTTTTAGGAACAAAAATGTAGGGCCTAAAAGTTTATGAACAATGCAAATGTTCGTTTTCTATTTTCTGTTTGTGTATGTATTCGTTCGTTTATCTCATGTTTGTTTATTTATTTGATTAATTTTTGTTTGCTTATTTCCTGTTTTTTTATTTATCCTGTTTATTATTGGTAGTCCAACGCAAGCCAATGTTTTACCGACGATCGTTCTTTTTCTGGGCCAACGTTTAACTTGTCGAAATAAGTTTGACTGGGTCAATTTTGTGCCGATGATTTACCGATGGTCAAATTTACCTTGGACCTGTAGTTAATCCAATCATCGGCTACCAATGGATTACCATTACTGGCGCGATTGTATGGCGATAGACGTTTGACAGTCACTTGCCGTTGGTCGGGTCGGTTTTATGCAAATCATTTCCCAATCACTGGCTCTTAGACGGGCCAACGTTGATTTCGATCATTATCTGATCAAAGCTGTATAGAGCCAAGCTTGCTTCGTTGGTTACTTTTGACAAGCCAACGACTTTTCTACTTAGGGAGGACAGTAATGAAACAATTAAATTTCATACAAAATTATACAGCAAATTCGAATTTTCTGGTCGTATTTTTCATAAACTTTTAGGCCCTACATTTTTGTTCCTAAAAGTCGATGTTCCATTAACCAGGGTAAATTCGTCTGAATCAATCAACTTTTTAGCCGCAATAGAAAAAGAATAATTTTACCGCTATGTTGTATTAAAAACAGGAAAAACTTTTTTCTGTTATTTATAAGTACTAACATGTTGACCTTTATTCGTATTCAATTTCAATAGCAATTGAACATGTATCCCGGCTATAACCCAGTTCCACACTGTAAACTCTGATTTGATTTACAAACACGTTCAAACAAACGTAATGTCAGTAATATCGTTCTCGATTGAATAATGTTAACATCACATTCACAACTACACAACAGTTAACTGAGTCAGAGAATGATTTTCCGCGTTGGCAGATAAAACTGATCTTATTAACTCGATAATCAACGAATTGTTCATTATAAAAACCGTTCTCCCCAACGGTGAACGAAACTAATTATTCTGATGGAACAAAAATTTAATTAGGGCTGTCTATAATAAATTTAATTTCGCATTATACAATTTTGTGTTTGATGTTCATAGTTTCTTTATGGAACGTGATTCAAGTTTATCAAATTAGATGAACGGTTATTTAGAGAGCACGATTATAGAAAATAGATTATTGGTACCGGACTGAGTGTAAGCTTATAACGATGTACTATTCATATGTGTATTTAATCAGCAGTATATCAATGACAGATCTAATCGGGATGAGTGTGGGAGCGCAGCACGATGCTGCAAGGATTTGATTTTGATTTAATTTTATTCGGGTAAAATCCTTTGATTGAGTTCCGATATTTTGAATTAAATGAACGCAATTTTTGTGCAAAAACGATCAAAGCTATTACATTTGGTTTTATCTTGAATCAACGTTAAAAATTGAAATGGTTAAAAAAGAGCAAGCATATGAAAGCGAGAAATTCCTATTTGGTCATTCTGCAATAAACTGAATATACACAATATTTTGTAAATTTTCAGCAGTACATTTCCGTACGGTCGAAAATATATGCAAAATATGTAGATATAAATATATTTCGGAATATATGAATAATATATTCCATTATATATCTCCGATAGTATATGGGGCCTAGCAACGTGAGCTCGCCCTTCTAGGCACCATATGGGGGAAATATACATGCCAAGCCAGCGCCAAGATAATTTTTACAAGGGAAATAATATATTTCAAGGTACATTTTGTACTCATTTTTTCAATAATACAAAAAAATGTTATTAACAATTTATTTTTAATACTTTCCTTATTTTATTAGGCTGCAAGTTTCTCAACTATATATGAAGCTTACAATTAAACTCAAATGTTTCGTTTTAGAGAGGAAAAGTTATGAAATTGCATCATGTATCGAATCGAATGATTCCGAAGCTATGTTTGCTTTTGTCTTCGTTTCCGCAATGCTGATTGGACCATTTATCCGTTTGAATTGAATCAATTTCATGTGACGATGATTATAGAATTGTAATTATAAAAATAAAAGTTATAATCCAGTAGGTAAAAAAAATATATATGGCACATTTATGTCTCGTATAAGTTGGTCCAAACATATACGCTGCATATATGAAATCATTTATGCTGCATATATGGAATCATTTATGCTGCATATATGGAATCATTTATGTCGCATATATGGTCGACATATATGTCACATATATACAATTTTTACCTGGGAATTGACTGAACCCTGATAATAGCCCTGTCAGTATACATTTCATCGATATTTCCCGGCTTAAACCAGACCAGGCCCTGGTTTTTAGCATGGCATGCCCGATTGGATTTCTACTTAGGTTAGAGTATAAATAAAGATTTTTAAAATTATATTCTTGTAATAATTGTAAAAGAATAGAATAATTTTACCAATTTTAATTAGAAATTTCTTTGTAATGATACATTGCAGATGGTTATGTTTGAAATAGAATACAAACGATCAAAATTTACACTGTAAGCAATTTAGAGTTGGCAAACACAATCTGAAACATAAAATTAATTCCGATCGACATGCATATCAGATTTGTTTCGCTCTAAACCATAATGCAAATGCAGATCACACTCTCACTAGTCGGTGACCCGATAGATACTATCTAACAGTAAATACTAATTTTAGTCATTAAATCTCCCAAAGGTCATCGAGGTAGAGAAGATATATTCATTCCCGTCTTCTACATTTGTTAGTAGTATTGTTTTTATGTGACAACATTTATAGTCCATGAATTTCAACCAAATATGTAGCATAAATGTTGCCTTGTATTTAATGAATCATTAAAGTTGTCTTATATGTACATACAGAGAAAAAATCTTCATTCAACCTATTTAGTTTTAATTAAATTAAATAAACTTTATTAGAACTTTTTAAATAAAATTTATTTAATTTAACTAAAATGTAATAGGTTGATTGAAATTTTTCTCTGAGTGTATATACATGGCTCATATATGGCCCATCTGTGGATGTTTGCAACAATAAATTCATTTATATGACATAAAATGTAGCATATACTCATATAGGTATATCTCAAATGTGTTATGTATGTAGAGACATGAATTTTTACTTTTTCATTCACGTTTCTACATCTACACTGAGAGAAAAAAAAACTACACGTTCGGTTGACTTGCTAAGCAGGTTTTTGCTTTTTTTAGCAAGCAACCTGAAATCAGCAATATTTGCAGGTTAGGGTCGGCAGATTCTACTTGACGGAAAAAGAAAATCTATAATACGGCACCGACCGGTCAAGCAAAATTTGCCGGGCGCCAAGCAGAATCTGCCGATCGTCAAGAGGTATTTGCCGAACTATAAATCGGTCTTTCCTGCTTGGCCTTAGAAAACTAAAATAGTGATTTTTTCTCTCCGTATAAGCTTCAAACAAAAAATTAGAACTGAAATAAGAGGGATTTTCATCTAGATAAGTATCTTCTTACTCACATTAGTGAGAACTTTTTGTATTTTGTCTGTGCAAATTATATGGTCTCAACTAACACAATGATAATGAGATAAGGAGATTTCAGGTTTCACGTTAAATGATTAGAAAACGTCTGCATGCATTGCGATTCAGAATTTGATGTCAAACACTTTCGGCTTCCTCTTTGCATTTATGTTCACGTTTAAACGCGAAACCAAGCGTGCAGGATTACTACGTTTGTGCAACAGAGTGCAGGGTCGTAAAATTTTAATAGGTTTTGTCGCTAGTATAGCTTACGCCGTGCCTCCATACCTATTCGTCGGAAATTGCTCTTAAGACGAGCTGCAAAAGCAAGAGCGAGCAGCGAGATCTTGCTTCTCAATTGGGTTTGTGCATCGAGCACACTCCTTTTTTCCGACTCAACTATGAAGAGTGTAATTTCAAGGATTTGACAGAACTACTTCTTGACCGTGAAAATTTGTTTCTCTGCCTCCTTTTATTACTTGTGACAATTAATTTGCTTTTACGCAATGTATTTACGTTGCAGAAATAAAACCTTACCTCGAGTTTTATGGAATTTATTTGCGTATCTATATGAATTTCAAAACAAAATATGTTTCTCTGTTAAATAAAAGTGGGAGGAACTTTGCAGGTATAATAATTATGTTACGTCTCTTTGTACTTTTCCCACATATTTAATTTTAATGAAAGTTTTTTTTTTATCAAATAATCATCAAATACAAAATATATATAGAATTTAGTGCCAAGTATTGTATTACTGTATACCGAATTTATAATGCATTATAAAATTAAGGAAAGTTTAATTATGTGACAGTTATTTTACATTTATTATGAACAGTATAGTTGCGTGATTATCGTAATTACGTTACACAGAGCATAATTTAATAATTAAAACAGCATTTAGATGTGATAAGGTGCTGGCAAGATTCCAGATTTGCAGTGAAATTCAAACTGAAAATATGGCTTTGGAAATGTGAATGTATGTCAAACAAAAGACAAAAGTATACGAATAAATTAAAGTTCAAAATAAGGAAAATTATATTATTGCAAGTTGAAATAAAAACTCATACAAAAATCTGAGAAATCACGTTTCATGTTTCATCAAAACAAATGCAGTAATTAAAGTACGCAAGGTTGTATTTAGTAATAAATTGGCAGAAAAAATGTGTTGCGCTATCCAACTAATTCGGATCAAAATGAAATAAAGGAGCAAACATTTTTGAAAAAATACACTTAATTTGAAGTTGATTAATGTGGGTAAGTATCGTTTGAATCTTCAATTCTACAAGTGCCGGATGATGAGCGATAAACTGATTTATCTCTGAAATTAAATTACGTTTTGCGTTTTCACAAAAGCGTGTACCACCTAATTAAGTTGTGTATACAATTGTGTTGTAATTTCTTGTGCAAGTTAGTCACGACGACATCGGATTGTTATAATTGGTGTTCGATGAGCGCTGCGACTCTGTGTCTGGTCTTAACGACCCAAGTTTAATAGTAGCTTCGACGTTTTGAGAATGTCACTGCTCTCTAATCACAGCTTCATTCTCGTGTTTCGTCTGAATATGTGGCAACACGCACCTTCTATGTGTTCATTTTTCATTTTTAGGAACGTGAGCAAGTGGTTAGGAAATGTTGGAACGACAAATCCACAGATTTGGATCGAGTCTTCAACCAATTTACAAATACAGACAACGTTCATTAAAAATGTAATGAAAGATACAAAAATAATTGGAGCAATATTGAAAAATGATTTACTTTGACATTTTGTTCATGTTTTTTTATCTGTACGTTAAAATGAAATCATTAAAACTGAAATTTTCTTTAATCGAAAAGTGGTTTTGAAATGTTTTTCTTCATAAAAAAATCGATAAAATTGCGTTGACTGGACTATATTTTATTACAAACGAGATTCGAGAAAAGTAGAATACTCTCTAGATCCTGGAAAAATTTACACGCTGTACGTAATAAAAAAAACGTTGCGCGTGTACATCTATTAACCTAGTTTGTCGTGTGCAAGCTTAATTGCTCCAGTTATTTCAGATTTGCATGTGCACTTGTGAATTGTTGCTTATAAATGTGTCACAAGTATCCCAAGCCAAGTGATTTTATTAAAGTTCCCTTCACTCATTGCTCTCAAGCAATCATTACTTCAATTTAGTTTCAAGCCACAAAATAAACCTTTTTTATACCTTTTTTCTCAATTTTTTTTATTGCACCAAATTTGGACTAATTGATCTTATAATCAATACTGATTGGGATAAATTATTCTTGATTATTCACAGAATTAAATTCATCGAATCTCAATCATTGAATTAAGTTCGTTTATCATAATTTGGAGAAATTCTTTTGTTTTCGAAATGGTCTTTGAAATATTTTTATCAACTGTTGATGTATCTTTCACAGCAGCGCATACATGAATCACGAAAATATTGGTTCACCGAAAAAAAAGCTTTTAAGCGATAAATGATTTGTCTTCGTCAAAACGCATCAAAATAGTTGTTAAATTGAAAGTGAATGCGGCCTTTTAAGTATTTACCATCATCTGCTGCTTTATACCACTTTGCACCAGGGATACCTATGGGATTTGTAAGCACTTCGCTCGGATGAATATTCAAAATGTGTATCAATATTCAGATGACAATATCACATGTTTGATTCTCCATATCATAAACTATACTGACAATTGCCAAAAATGCTGCAACGATTTTTTGACGAAATTTTGAAAGCTGTTGTTTATACCATTTCTCGAGCAAATTCAATGTTTACGGTTTTAGAGAGCTCGCGCGTCCGGTACATTTAAAAAATGCATAAACATTTCAATAAATGATTGTCTCGCAGGAAAACGAATCGGAGGATAGAAAATTTAATAAAACATTTTTTGCCGATCTTCATTGAAACAGGACGAGGAAATCTCATTAGCATTGCGTTTTATTGCGGGGCAACGCACACGCCGAGACGAAATCCTGTGATTTTGCTTCGAAACTTGCAGCGCCGCTTCATTATATTCCGTTCGCAGAGCGGTAGAGCAGTGTGTTTGGCAATCAAAATGAAACACGTTTGTCAACGTGTTGCGCTCCATGAGAGGGTGCCGCGCAAATGGCAAGAATAACAAGAAAAAGAAATGCGCGAATAAATACCACGAGTTTATTCGGCGTCGCGATAAATATTACATTTTATGCGTGAAACGCGCCGGCACGATTCAAACAATGAAAGCGTGCGCGAGGTTGTGATTTTTTTTCTGCAGAATAACTCTCCGCGCGAGTCGTAATGAAACAACATTCGTTAATTAAAAACGGAAACGAGAGTTGTAAAGGATGAAGAAAAAAAAGAGGCAAAAGTCGGACGAGGATATATAAGAGGGTAAAAAAGAAGGCTCGCATTATAAGGAAAAGGTTGCGGCCTTTAATTTTGCTTTGTGGCGAGCCGTCTCTTTCAACTTGCTAGCGGCTGATTGCGATACATCCCATCCTTATATTTTTGGCTGCTGTTTTAGCTCCTCAACCGAGCGCTATTTAATGCCGGAGTAAAAAAATAATACCTTTATTGACGCGATGGCTTTGAAAGATTTCACCTCGAATTTGAATGCAATCCCACTTTGCAGTTTGTTGCCATTAGCTCAGCTTTTGCTCGCGATCATTTTCTAGTCTCATTAACTGTAAGCTACTAGGATATTCGATGCTTCTGATACATTCGGTTCAAGGATAAACAACATCTTTTTAGTCGACTTAAGACGTTCAACGAAGTTAATTTGTTACATATGTACAAGAAGAATTACATCCCTTCAGCAAAAAGAGAAATTATGGCGTATGTATGCTGCATAAATATCTCATAAATTTTGGCATAAATATGTTTGGGAATGTATGGCATTTGGTACAAATGCGCCTTATATATTTATTATAAATACTATCATAAATGATATCATAAATTTTTGACATAAATAGCAAAATATTTAAAAAGTATATGTCTACATATATATCGCATGTATATGGCATATATGCTGCATACTTACTACATTTGAATAATATGTCTTTTATCAAAATGAGGTATTAATTTTATGGATTTTTGGAAAAGATTGAAAAAGTTTCGTTAGAATACGAATAAAGTTAATACTGCGACAAATAATTTTATTGTACCGTTGTCAGCTGCCTAAATTATATTAGAATTATCTTATTGTTTAGCATAAGAAAATGATAATGTGTTAAATAATGTGTTGCACTTTCTTTTAACCTAACCCACATGGACGAAAATATATTTACGTTTATTTTATATATTTAAAATATAATTGTATATATATATATATATATTCTGCATATTCTTATTTATAAATTATTTATAAAGCGGCAATAACTTGTATATAATTAATAAATATTTACATTAATATAAAATTAATATAAATTTTATCGAAACAATATACTACATTTATATAATAAATATAAATTTAACATATAATTGTAAATTTATTTTCATCTCTGTGGGAATAGAATAAAAATGTACAACATTTTAAATGTACAACAACAACAACAAAATATCAAAATCATATCAACCCGAGTAGAAATGTTCAGTTGGATGAACGTTGGTTTGACGTCAGTCAAAGTTGGCATGTAACAGCTCCCGACGTATACTAACGATGTCTACGTAGTTTCAACGTTGAATTTACATCAAACCAACGACGTTTAGTTACGTCAGTTGAATACCTCAAACTAACCACGGTTTTGTTATACTATCAATGTCGATACTATGTTAGCTACCGAAGTTTGCCAAACCAACGTCACTCCAACGTTAAAACAACTGTACCGCAGGATATTTCTGCACGGGAATTTTAAAGAATGAAATAGTTCAATGAAAATATTACTGGAGAAACACTTGTTATATTGAAAATTACAACCACGAATACCATTTTCTGGTACAAGCAAATATTTGTTCGTATTTCATATATTTTTATTTCACAATTTGACGTATAATTATTAAAATTAAAATGCGATATCGATGCAATACTCTAATAATAACGATTTTAATGTTCCTTCAACACTTCCTCCTCAGCCTTTTAATAAAAAAAATATTGTTTTCGCAATTGGATCTTGAGGAATTAGTTAAATATTGATTTGCAAATTACAGCCCGTTTGATACATCGATTAAATAATATTAAATATGCGTGAGCATAGACCATTAAAAAAACATCAATTTATGTAGCTGTACCGTTTCGCAAAATCTCAAACAACTATATTCAAAGGAATAATCAACGTGCTCTAGTGCAATTATTAATCATGTTCAGCTAAAATAAGAGACTATGTTACGAATTTCGAACAAATATACTCACATCAGGGGCAAATTTTTATTTTAGATTTCAATTTATTAATCGGTTAAAAATTTTTCGATACAAAAGCCACTTATAAAAACAAATGCATTTTTGCATGTAACAAATGTAAAAACTAAATAAGGGAAAATTTTTGTTTATTATTTAGGATTTCAGATATTATGATCTTTATCGAATTGATTATACAATTTGAGTTTCCACTTTTTGAAGTATAATTAATTATTCGGAATTTATTAATTATTATCCATAACGGCAAGTATTCATTACGAGTTATTTTAATACATTTTATGAAATTGTTCTAGTTTATTGGATTACTGCAACTTTATTAATATCGGGTCAATTTGCAATAAACCCCTGTATTATACTCAGCAACAGATTCGATTTTAATTGAGACAATTGAGGCGCTGGCTAGAACGGTCTAAGTCGAATTAGCTATTCAACTCTGGAGTTTCAATGCGTTATTGAATAATCAAGTCAAATTAATTAAATAGAATAATCGTAACAAAGGTCTGACAACTTCATAAATAACATTATTATTTCGATATTCTGTCTCATAGCTTGGATTTTGAAAAATGTTTTCAGAATTGTTGTACTATTTCTAGAAATACCTAATATTCAGTAAAACTAAAAAGTAGGGCCAAGTGTGGAAAAAAATGTAAATGATATCATAACTTTATATGGCAAAGTACAACAAATTTGAGGGAGAAATTCTGTGTTTTGCGTGCATGTGTGACGAAAAATATTATGGTATTAAGTTTTTTTTAATAAATCGTTATTTTATGATTCGATGATTTATAATGTTGAAATATTTTTTTATTTACAGACAGGGATGCTGACTGTGAATGTATCTCCTGATTTTCTTCCTGACGAAACATCGAGCGACGTCACTGTTCTAGAAGGAGATCAGGTGAATGAAAAAAATTTGCTGAAAATACATCCCAAACGCTTTTCGGACGAACAATTCATACAATTTCCGAGTAACATTTAAACAGAAATACGCGAGTTTGCTGTCAGCAAAAATTGCTTTAATGTTTTCACTTTGCGTGCATTTTATTCGAGTGAAAATATTTTACAACAAATTGCCGTGCTTGAAGGAGAATTGCCATGAAAAGCGCAAATCTACCGCTATATTTTTACTGGCTTCAGCAGCGTATCTTGAGAATTCGAAGCAGAAAGAGACAATTTTGGTGGATGATTTCTGACTGAAGCTTATCGAACGCAATTGCTGCTTTTGTGTGATTATAAAAAAAACACAAATTTCAAAAATATCATGATTTGAAAAAATCATCTGTTTTCGTCATATCTTTTATCCTCTCTAGCTTGACTTGAAGTTTTAGCATTGTAAAATAATATTTACAAAATATTTGCTGATGCCACAGTAGTACAAAATTCCTGATGGTTGTATAAAACCAATTATTTTGATTTCGAGTCAATCGAAAGATCGTTTAAGTTTGAAGTCAAAATATCAGTGTTATTAGATAAAAACGTCTGCATATTCAGTGTCTTGCCAATTTTCTGAATTGTACCGCGAAATTGTTTAAATTTGTAAATCTCGTATTCAACCATAAACCAGATAGTCTGCGTGCACTTCGACGTCGTCAACCGACTCGGGCATGAATAAACATTTTCTGTGCACATTTCGTGACTGTGCAAAGACCCACAGAAATATTCATTCATGCACCCGCTTTTTAAAATTGGATTGCTTTTTTTGGACGCAAAATCTAATTTTCGGCGGTCGCTATTTTTCGTTTTAATTTTCAGTCGTGGTTTCTTTTATCTTCACCCGTTTCTTTTTTTGGTATTTTTTGTGACTCATTTCAAAGCATTGAGAACGTTGTTTAGTACTGATCGTCTTTCTCCACCACCCACATTCGTGACATCACTTTTATCTGACAAAAATTTATATAATGTTACGAATTCAGCATTTGGAAAGTGCTGTTATATAATAAGTGTCGAGTTCGAGAATAATTCTGCTCTGTGTGAACCACTTTCACTAGTTGAGTCTGGCATGAATATGGCAAAAGTTTGAAAAGTCGCGGTTGTTTGATATCAAAAACAGACCTAGGTTACAGTTTTCGCACTGCTACTTTCAAAAACGGTGCTCTCACCAGAAAGTGTTAAATTTTATATTATAGGAAGTTTTGCACGAGCCTTTCGCTTTGCTCCTCCACCTTATGTCCCAACAGGGGCTGGGCTCCGCATATGAGAAATGAAATTAATATGGAAATAATTACGATTGATTTAACTCAACTGATTTAAATATCGTAAGTAAATGATATTGATCCCGGGAAAAAAAGTTTCATGTCTAATCAGGTATGGCCAGATCTGATTTAATCAGATCTGGCCATACATGACAATTGAGTAGATCTGTTCTTATCTGATTGAATAAAATTTTATGCAATCCAGATTTACGATTTAGAATTATGCATTCAAACATACAGAACATTTTTTGTCAAATAGAATTCAATCAGATTTATTTTTACTGTTCTTTATAAAATTGACCAAAATTAGATAAAAATTATCAAAACTTTATCTAGTATAAAGAATTCAATACAAAACAATCTTATTCAATTAGATATGTCTTAATCAATTTATATTCAAAACCATTTCAAATGAGACAAAGTTTTATAAAATTTAATTCGACAACATGAATTTTAAGCAGATCTGATTTGATAGAGTTTTATACAAAGAGACATGATCAGACAAATGTATGTATGATTTAGCACGCTTTTATAAAATATATCTTAACCCATTTAACGCCGAACATTAATAATTTTTTTTTTCCTTTTTTTGCAATAACAATTATTATTGTTTATAAAACTTTTTTTTAATGTGGAATATAACCGTAATGATGAGCTCCATCTATTGGTATAGTCAAAGAAATTATTCATTCAACTATGTCTTCGTATTAGAATAAAAAAAAAATTTTGAAATGTTGCAAAAACGCATCAACGGCGCCAAATGGGTTAATAAGTTTGAATGTATAATTATGTATAAATATGTCTGAACAGACATGAACATACAACATTTTGTCTGATCAGACATGATCAGACATGGATATTTTTTTCCCGGGTATATTATTTCGCATAAGTATAAAACATTTTTTTTGTATGGAGGATTAAGTTGGACGCGGATCGGACCGTTAGAAGTTCATGCATAACCACTTCATTTTTGACAGTTTGTTGCTTCATTTTTGACAGGTGAAAATGTGCAGTTAAAAATTGAAAAATTAAACCATATATTATGTAGCGCGCGCTGTATGCTAGTTGTTCACAAATTTGACATAAAAGTGACATTTGACAGGCACGTCAATAATACGAAATGAATCATTATACTTTTGTCATTTATTTATTGACAAGATAATGTAAATATATAAATAGAGGATTAATTATGTGTACATATCACACACCTTGATTTAATATTTACAATGTCTTTAAATTGATGGTATGCACAATTAATTTTTTCATTAAAATAAAATTTAAAATAAAGGTTATACGGGCTGCAATGAAAAAGCAACAATTTTGTTAATATGTATAACCATGGTTATTAAAAAACAAAAATATGAATGAAAGTCATGGTCTAAAGGTATACTGCAAATGATTTTTCATTAATATAAAAACGCGAAAAGAAAACCAAATAACACTTTTTTTATGTAATAGGGAGATTATTCAACAGCGCTCCGTAATTCGTCATTTCTTATGTCACAAAAATGCCACGATAAAAGCTTTTTCCAACGTAAACTTATTTTCCCCTTTTTTTTTTACTTACACATTTCCTTACTTTATTCAAATAAAAATTATTTGTCTCAGCAACATCCTTCTAAGGAACACTTTAAATCCAAAAGAGAAAAGACACGTAATTACGGACAAAGCTCTCTTTTTATCATGTAAAACAAACGTTTTTTTGCATTTGATGGTAAAGGAAAAAAATTACTTCGACATTTATTGGGACCTTCCTTATTTATTCATTTTTTTTCGTCTTGAAAATGTTCTCGTTGCGAGAATATAATGTCTTTGCTTAACAAACCGCGAGGTCGAGCTCTCGAGACTTCTTTTTTTCTCCTTTTTTTTCTGGTCGTGACTGAAAAAATGATGGCACTTTATGCCACAAGTTTGACATTTCTTTAGCGGACTTATTTAACAGAATTCAAAATCATGTTCAAATTCTGAACTGCATTCGTAGATCAAAAATTATGGACCATAAGAATTAATGATAAGAATTAATGATTTTGTCAACGTGAATTTTAGAATGATTCAACTTTTGTTGATCCATGAATGACGATTGACAATCATATGCAATTCTGAGAGCGACTAATTAAACTTACATCTCAAAGACACAATTTGATCAAATGACGAAACGATAACGAAATTCAGTCTGGAAGTCAAAACGACTAACAATTTAGAATTGCTCGCGATTATTTTCATTTCATTCTTAGTCACCTTGTTAGCGTGCTTTCAATTCAGTCGGTAAATAATGTAGCAATGAAGCTTTCCAAGGAAGATATGAATAGTTAATTGTCAGCGTGCCTTTTGCCGTTTCGATGTACGATTTATACTTAGAAATAAATCTCCCAGGTGAAACTCAAATGTCGAGCTCAGGGTAAGCCCATGCCGACGGTAAGTTGGAGAAGAGAAGACAAAAAAAGGATTACAATACGCGAGGAAGGATCATCTAATTTACCTAGCCACAAAGCACGAAGTAAGCATATCAAAATATTGCAGTTTGGTTTTTTATTCTCAATTTCTGTATTTTATTATTTTGTATGGTATTGTAAGTCTTGCAAATATCAATGTCAAAGTGACAATTTTGAATGTTTAATCCGCTTTCATTAAAAAATATAAAAAGTTTTTTTTTCAAGTCACAGATAAATATTTATTTTACAACACTCGAAAATGAAAGTGTGTTGCCAACCATAAAAAAATTCCCGCGTGTCACATCAGTCATTAACGTCCCTTTTTTTGCGTGTATAATTTTGAATATATATTGTTGCTTCAGCGCAAATCGAAATTAAAATGTGGCCATAATTTGTTTTATTTGCAATGTCGACCAAATTATACTTGTATCATACTTAGTCCCGCTCAAAACATTTTCACGGTTTGCTAATGTTCATATATACCTCTCTAAGCCACCGTCATTTTTTCATGTAACAAAATCTCGTCTATGCGAGAATCCAATCAAATTAACTTGTTACTTAGCGGTAGCATATGGTTGCTCATAGTTAGTTGTTCAAGCACGGTGTTCTGCTTAATTTAATAACACGAATAATTTAGGATAATATGAACATAAATTTAATAAATGGAAATCAAGTCAATCCAATTTCATAAAATTCATTTTTGAGAAAATAAAAATTCCTTTCGGAACCTTCCTCGCGGGCAGAAAAATTGATTTAATTTTAAGCGCTATTTCCGTAAATAAGCGTTTCCTCGGTGACGAAATGTTATCTCTTGCGGAATCAAATTTTTACATGTTCGCAAAAATGATAAACTCGTTTGGAAATTTTCTATGGCGTAACTCCACATACGTTCACATACTTTTTGCACGTAAATGACTGAAGATTGATATTTAAATTCTCTTCTTGTTATTGCTTGAAATATTTTTTTATCAAATGTATGTAATTTATTTTTTAATTCACTCGTCATTTTCAGAAATACAAGTAACAGAGCACAAAGGAGAAGAGTTGAGACTGATGGATATTACGAGGCACGAAATGGGTCCTTACTTATGCATAGCTAGCAACGGAATTCCCCCAGCTATTAGTAAACGCATCATCGTTACCGTTCAGTGTAAGTTATTATAAAGTCATACTTCAAATGAGACCATTAGGTCTTCGTCGTGTAGGGCTCAACAATTTTCAAGCGCCATCATTAATCTTGCGATGCGAATTGTCGCTCAAATGATCAACTCATGCATTATAATTCCTCCACACTTGGCGAAGACGAGTTAACTTTACCAACTGTGCATTCATTTTTACAGTCATCCCGCAAATCAACGTGCCAAATCAGCTCCTAGGAGCGCCACTCGGCACTGATGTTGTTCTTGAGTGTCGTGTCGAAGCATCGCCTATGTCGATCAACTACTGGACCAACGAGCGAGGTAATGATACATCCGAGGTGATGGCAAAAATTCACCCAATTTGTATGTTTAATTCTACACGTGTTTGTAATCTTACTATGGAAAATCAAGGCAGGCAACAAATAATTTCAGTCGACCCAACTCAAAATGATACTTTTGACAACACAGTTATTTTTATTTTTGTTAGATAATGAAACTAACTTGGAGTACAGTTTTTATTGAATTTTTTCGGATTTAATAAATTTATTTTTTCAATTATATTAAGGGGACATCCAAGACAAAATGGCAAAAATTTTATTGCATATTCTTATACCTTGAAACCTCTGTTCTTTTATGTGGTGCCATTTTTGAGTTTGAAATTTTCAAATATTCAAAGCAGTTTTTTGAAAAATTGTGCATACCGATTTTAGTTTTTTCCATTTCAAAATAACCAGAAGAATGTACCCAATTTTTTCTACATTCATCCACACTTTTGAGAAGAATGTCGATAACTTTTTTTCTTCGATAGATATCAAAATTCCGTCAGTACAAAACCTTTGAAAACTGCTTTGAAAATTGCAATATTTTCGATATTTATCGAACAAATAATGACAAACAATATATTTTTTATAGTTTTTGCAATCAATCTTAATTATATAAATTACAAATATTGTTAACGAAAAATCAAATCAATCGGTATCTATAATTACGGATTTTAGCCATTTGACTTGGATGTCCCCTTAAGGGCCAAAATGACACCTGCTCTCTATATATTATTTGGAACTAAACTTTATGGGCTGATAGTTGGAATAAGAAATGATTCTCATCAGATTCATTGTTTACTTGAATTTCTAAGACGGTAATCAAAAATCTATTAAAAACTTTCACAGTGAGTAAAGAGTTTATGAATGGAAAATAAACCGATGGCAATTTTCGTCAGAGAGGATATTGTCCGGATTTTATATGTATAATTATGGGGACATTTATGTTAGTTTCATTCAGCCGAGATGTTTATAGGTGCTTACGAGTAAAATCCAACTCAATATAAAATACATTAAGCGCGATATGAGTTTAAAGACGGATTTGCGGAATTAGGTTTCACTTGTACACGGTTTAAATGCTCGAACACGAAACTCCGTAACCACAAGCCGACATCTCTGTGAGAAGTGATTTTATCAGTTTATACTCTTCATCTTACGATAACGCAACGAATCGTTTATGTTGGCGGAATTGAATCACGAAGTGCTTTTCAAAACACTTGCGATAATTTCGTGATAAGAAAATCGACAAATTTAAATTAAAAAAGAAAGTTGAAGTCATAAAAATGTTGTTTAATCTTCTAATCTGAAACTAACAAATTTTGATGATATTCAAACATCTAATGAAGCATAATCCATTACGTGCTATTACAGCACAAGGAATATGCTATCTAATCAACAAATTTGTTTTGCAGAAGCAGTTCTGATTCCTTCAAAGCGTCAGCTGCGTCGGATGTGAAATTGAAGATGAAAATGTAGAGAAGTCTCCTTTGTTTAATTCAGTGAATCTCACAATATTAATTTCTCCAGCTTTACGTTTTATGCTTCTCTTAAATGTGTGCTGAAATGTAGACTTAATTATTTATTACAATAATAATTGAAGAGTCGGTGGTTTGTGCAGAATTAAAAATAGCTGAAGAAAGCCATAATTTTTAAAACAAAGAGTGAACGCTAACGCACTTTATAAAATTATCAAATTTGATGGAATTTATTCTTACAATGAAAATGAAATTACATTAATGATGATGTTTGAAATCGTTGCAACAAATGTATGAGCAATTCAAATATAGAATCCTTAGTCTGTTAATCAATTGATCCGTTCGTTTTCCATTGGAATATTAATGCGCGTAGCATTTTTTCATAAATTTTAGCACTCTATCATCGTATTCAAAATATAAGCCAACACACGATGATAAACCAATCGCTTCACTGGGGTGATTAAGTTCTCGAACCGAACGTATCTGATTTTCCATTTTGATGCGATTGACTCACGTGACAGATGTTAAATATCGCCCCGACGTTGTTGTATTTTGACTTGTTTGCACTGCAGAAAGTCAGTCATTAATAAACTTATCTCCAATCACTCTCGATGAGCTATTTTGAAATTAATAGTCCTAATTAATTTCGAGCGCGATGACAAAAAAGGTAGATTTTTTCTATTTAATCGAAAAGTATATATCATGAGAGATAAGATCAAAAACAAAAGTGCGCTGTCAAAAAGTTGATCGCGCGTTTCTCTCGACTTTTCTTTTTTGCGAGATAAAATATCGCGTCCCTTTAATAAAATCCACTCAAGTGTACACAGAGTTGATCCGTTTTACCTCAGGAAAATCCTTTCACTTTAAAGTATAACACAGGGTTGCTGCTATTGTCGAGTTTATCATCTCGTAATTCTCGTAACAATTTCTTGCGGTTAGCTTTTATTATTCAATGGTTTCGAGTGTAAAAGCACTGTGTAAAAGTATGAAAGTTTTGTTTTTTTATTCATTGCAGGTGAGGTACTCGCACAGACCAGTCGACACGAAGTTAGAACAACAAAAAAATCCCCGTACTCGGTTAGCATGGACCTTATCATCCGAAAATTACAGAAACAGGACGTGGGAACATACCACTGTGTTGCTGCAAATTCATTGCTCACTACAAACAGCAGCATACGATTATACGGTAAGTTTGTTAGCGAATTTTAGATTCGTATAACTTTACAATTCCACCAGCGAGTCGACATACAAAACTCGCAAATCGGTCAATTTTCGCGTACATTAAAAATTTATTCAATCATGTTGCTGGATAACTTTTTGATTGAACAAAAAATAAATAAAAAAAAGCTAAGCGTTCAGATATCGTTTCAAAATAATTGGTAAAATTGTTACATTTTTTATAAATGTTTTATTTGAGTTTATTGGAAAATTTGAAAATGAATTCCCTGATTCGATAACGGAAAACTGTGTCACAAATTTACTACCTACAAGACTTTCCACTCGGTTCATTTTTCAAACATTTATATTGATCGATTATTAAAACAAAAGTTTTAGCTCTTAAAATATAGATATTACTTTGGAAATGACTTCGGGCCAATTTTATTTTTAACATCAATGAAAAAAAGAAAACTGAGTTCGTTCGTCTTTTTCATGTTCAACATATGAAAAGTTTCATACAATATTATGCGTCCTCTTTGATTTTTGATGCAGATTAAATGTTTTTAAAACAATATTGACCGGCATGGCGAGAACGCTAATCACTATTCATTTTGGCAGACTTGTGCTTGGTGGCCGAAAATTTTCGACTACTGAATTTATCAGGCAACGAGCATTGCACGAGAAACAGCGCGTGCTATTACATTATATTTTCGTCTGGAGAGTGAACGCCCGCAGCGACACTGCCAATGAGAGTGCATGCATTGCCTCTGTTCCTCTTTCGCATCTTATCATTTTGCCCAATGCTACGATAAAACTCTACATTCCAACTACAATTAGCTAAGTTTACTGAAAATTAGGATAACGAGGCTGAGAGAAACAGGTTAGGTATAATAGATTTTATTTTAGGATAGGATTCACGAAAATCAAGGACAAGAAATGCCGACTATTTCAGTTTTGGACGAATTAATAAGCTCAAAAGTCGTCATCATCGTAACTCTAATACAACACTTCACACATCTTGAAATTCAGTTTGCACAAAAAACAATTTTCGAAAACATTTGAGTCGGTTAGTGGAAAAACGATTCAAGTCATGTTAGGTTTTTTTAAATCATCGTTCAAAATCTGAAAATGCTTATATCTTGAATCAAATTTTGTTCTAAATTTATATTTCAAGTTGTAAATTGATGTCTTGGCTATTGTTTACAAGATGCATGCTTAGTTATTTGAAAATACTGATAAAAAGTATAAATTATAAAAAATTGTGTAAATTCAGTTAAATTATTGATTTTATTAAAACACGTATCAATAATGCCATTTGTTCATTGTTGGGGTTAGGATTTGATAAATCATGTGATATCAAATAAAAACGGCAGCAACATTATTATTTGAATTAAAATATTTCAATCTAAAGAATAAAAAACCCAGATTAAAATTTTATATATGCTACATATATGTCGACAATATATGGTGCATATATGGCGTCATATATGGTGCATATATGGAGTCATATATGCGGCTTTCAACATGCAGTATATATGTTGAAATTTATGCGACATATATGGTGACATATATACTCCATATATGCCACATAAATTGTTTTATATATTCCAAATAAATGGTTCCATATATGCCCCATAAATTGTTTTATATATTCCAAATAAATGGTTCCATATATGCCACATATATGCACCCATATATGCAGCACATATGTTTGGACAAACATATGTGAGACATAAATGTGCCATATATATGCCATATATGTTTCTTTTTATCTAGAAAGTGTAATCGAAAAAGTCTTTTAAAGTAATATAAATTAAAAATAAATGAACCAAAAACAAAATTCAAACATAATTAATTCTTGATTCAATCAATAATTTAATTAAAAATATGAATAGGAAATTTATAAATAAATATTTTTTCAGCAATTTCTAATAAAAAAGTCAGAACAAAATGTTATATATTCAAGTAAAATAATTTAATTAAAGATTTTTTTGATTGTGATATTTTATAACACAAAATGATCAACACAAAATTTAAAATAATTACAAATAAAATTCTAATTTAATTGTTAGAGAGGAAAAAAGGGCGATAAATTATCTACATAATTTGAATTGTTTATGATATGGAAATATTTCCAAGTCATATTTTTAAGGAAGAAAGGGCAGAAAAACAACTTAGGTCAACTTAAGTCGTTTTTCCACTAACTGATTCATTTGAATGAGCCAATTAACATAATTCTGTTAAAAAAATTCTGTGATATTTATAAGAAAATATTAATAATTATTTATTACATTTAGTTCTTGGTAAAAAATTAATTTTTAGTCAAACGTAAAGTAAAACAGGTTTTTTTCCGAAAATAAAATAAAAGGAGTTTTAACTTTGTTTGGGTATAATTTGATTTTTTTTTCTATCAAAAAGCAAATACTTTATATGCGTAGTCAGGTAAATTTTTAATAAAAAAAGTGTACCAATGTGAAATTTCTTTTTCATGGATTTGCATTGACAGGCGCAGCGGCCAACTCTTATTCCTCTTATTGAATTTCACTCCGCTGCCCGTGGTCACAAATCATCTGATTAACACATGCAGTTTCATTCAATGTGTCAATGAAGATATCGCTGTTCTTGCGGACAGCGGTTCCCGATAAGTGACATAATTTATAGCCAAATCAATTGCACATTCACTTTCGACAATTTTAACAAAATGTATCTAGATATGAAAGCTGAATAATTTATTGCAAGTGTTAAATTATTATTTATTATCCATTTTCCCCTCAAAATTGAATACAAAATTTTAACTGCCAAATTTCAAATTTATCAAAACTCGACCCGTACAGAAACATCTAGTTACTTTCTTTGCTTTGAAATAATTATAAATAGCCTACCGGTGAAAAAATACTTTTTTTATTCCTCCTTTATTAAATTTTTTGGGAGATACCCAACTCCTCCGAATTTTATTTTTTTGAGGTAAACTCCTCCAAAATAAAAAAAACTCCTCCGAAATACATAATGCAGTTAAAAAAGAGATCATTAAATTATTCCGATTTCAAATGATTTAAACTATATGTTTCTCCATATATTGATGCAG
>JAPYZS010000949.1:0-48281 GCA_030522925.1 Trissolcus japonicus
CAGTCACATAAGATCCGGAGTAAAATTAATATTTTATATTAGGCTGAGACTGAAAATTGTTGCGTTCCTGTGTGTGTTTCGTCGCAAGAATATTAAAAAAAAATACATGCTCAGTTGTCATTATTCTGATTGATAGCAATCGAAGCATTGATTTACAATAAAATACTCGAAATGAAACATCCGCATGATAGACAATGTGATCGTTCAATCCGCAGTAGCTTTAATTTTCATTCATCCTTCAATTCAAAACTCTCTCATAATTCCGGCGATCTTTTGTTTATTACTATGTACAAAAATATAATTGAAAAAATAAATTAAATCTATACATAGTATGGAATCATCGTGACAAAATAAAATCAATTACTTTGTCATTTGACATTTGTTGTCTGATTGATTTAGGCGCTACGCTTGAAAAAAAAGCGTGCTATAAAAACTTTGCTTGAAAATGATGAATGATATTTGTTAAAATAATTACATTTCGTAAGTACACAGAGCGAAGAATCATACCGTGGATAACAGAGCTTTCTATTTCATCTAAATATTTGCGTACTCGTGATTCAGTTACAGGATTTTGATACAAAAAAGTATATAAAAAAATCCAACAAACGAAAACTTAGATGGAAATAGGCTATGATTGCACGCAGTCGCTTACTAAAAAAGCAGTATGCTTTTTCTTTCTGTGTATGATTTGCACCTAAAATACAGACTGTTAAAAAGTTGGTCTGATTTTTATCATCGTGATTGTATGAGCAATTTTCCAAAATCATCTTCTTTTTTTCAACAGTCTGATTTGTCCTTATACAATTAGGGATACGAGTAAATAAAATATATGTTTAAATTTATGACAATAAACATCTAAATAAACAATGCAAAGAAATCAACAGATAAGGATCATGAAAATTCAAAAGTAAAAAGTGTAGCGTAAGCGGACCATGATAAAGTTTAATTAGCATGTGCTTTAGCACACTTGTCCTCGGTACACTCATATAGCACATGATATTATTTGTTAAAAAGACTAGATTCACTTTTGGAAGTCAGTGATTGAAAAATTTGATTGAACAAAAAAAGAAAGTTGGTACATCAACAACTTGTTCCTTCAAACTTTTGTTATTAATCTTTGATGAATCTCAGTGGCAACTTGGCAAAATCAAAGTTGAGACAAAACTTGCATAGGAATTTCTAGTATTGACGTTAGCATCGAGCACCAGGCTTCTAAATTGTTATACAAAAATAAACAGCTTTACTATTTTAAACGCGAGTTGATTTCATCCTTTGTACTATTTTATAATTAATTTCCGACAGTTGCTTAAAATCCCTAATTGTATCGTTCTAATCGAAGACAAAAAGTCACGATTTCCCATGAAAACTGTTTCCAACTTCGAGAGATCGTGAGTTTTAAACAAAATGTACATCTTGACGAACAGTATCAGAATGTAATACACATTCGTTCGTAATTCGCAGTTTCATTCATATTTTTCTTCTTTAAACGCGAGATCGATCGCACAACCGACGTCGTTGACAACGAAAGCTGGCTTGCATAGGGCATCTTCCACCGGCAGGAAGTTTCGTTGACAGTGTTCCGTAGAGAACGCCGAGTCCCGTCGATGAACACCGGTCTCTACGAGAATGCTGACACAAGTTTTAGCGCAGGGACCCTTTTCTTCGCTGTTATTACCTAACACCACCTCCAGTGACTTGAGCCTGCTGTTATGGTCCGCCGTATATCGTGCCAAATATTTATCGTACAGATTTGCACCGTAAACGTCCGTGTTGATATTGTCACTAAAAATTAACAAGATATTGAACAAAAACGTTTAAATATTAAAAAAACATATATATTTTGCAATAAAGTAAAATGTAAGATAAAAGAAAAGTAATTTCCGTTGTCTAAAAATACTCACCCAACTGCATAAATGGTATCGACTTTCTCGATACCAATAGACTTTGCGTGTTCCATCAGCTTATGATTGGCATGGTAATAGGTGATCTCGCTCGGTTTGCCGACCAGAGCCGAATAAATCATATCCTTTCCAGTGACCTTTTTGTACAACATCTCCAAGCACAGGAGGAACGCTCCATGACCGTATCTCGGGATCGGTGCCTCGGACACCCAGAGGAGATCCATGTTGCATGCCAAGACAGGAATGTGTGGATAAGGAACGTTTTCAGGATTGTAACTTGGCATGCCATTTGTTAACAGGAGATCAACGATCAACTGCAACGGGGTCTCCCATTGAGTCGGCTCGCTAAGTAATACTACGCCCTCGATCGTCGGGAACTTGGGGTTCACCGGTCCGCACGTGGACACACGTTTGTCCTTGTTGACGTAATCTAAACTAGGAAAGTTCGCCACCAGCTCGTCCATCGTCACCGTCTTCTTGAATCCCAACTCTTTGGATATCTCCTTGACGCGGCCCTGACCGGAGATCAGCACCTGCCGGTCATGAAACTGACGGAACAGTTGCAGCGGCGTGTGCGCCACGATCACCTGATCCTCCGTGACCTCGTGGCCGATCCACCTCGAGAGGTCGGCCGCTTTCTCGCTCCTGAGCGCGTTGCCGCTGTTCGTGACGAAGACCGTTGGCACGCGAAATTTTCCGTCGCTGCCGGTGAGCCGTTTAAACGCCTCTGGGACAGGTGTGATGACATTTTTGCCACGGACTATCACGCCGTCTATGTCGAAGAGCAGGCCAAAATTTGGTTTCGTCTTTGTGCTGAAGTACTGAAATTGAAATTGAATCGTCAGTTGGGAAGTTAACTATGAAAATAAAAGAACATTAAGGGGAAGTGAAACAAGTGATTGATGATGAAATATCGCTAGTCGCGAACCGAGCTTATTCACTCAATCTGTAGATTTGTTTTTTGTTTCTTTTCTTTTTGGTTCGTGGCAAATAATCGGTCAATTTATCTCTTTGTTCGTGTTATTGCACTTTGATTTGAATGTCAGGCGAATGCAACGGCGTTTATTGTTATTGCAACAGATGCACATGTTGCAGTTCTTTATCTGGACAAAAGGCATTGTCAGATGATACTTTCGTAAACTAATTTAAATCAGAAGCAGAACTCTTTTCACCGTCTGCTAAGAAATTTTAAGAACAGTGAATAAATTAAAGACAGCGACAGTTTTGTCCTCTCTTTCTCATGCAAATGCGTTTTGTAACGTGTCTTAAAATATCTCATTTGGATTCATTTTTTATTTTTGGCTAAAACTTGAATTTTTTTTTCGTTTGGTTTAATTATAATTTATAATTTAAATGAACCTTGAGTGTTGGAACGTTTTTGAGTTGAGTTTATCATTGGAGTATATTTATACGTTTTTGTTTATTTTAAAATGAAATTTTAATTTTCAAATGGATCGTGCTTTCAATTGCAATCAAATTTTCAAACCAGTGACGAAAGTCATTGAAAATATAATAGACTCGTGAACGTTGCAACAAAGTTTAAAAATAAAACTGTCAAAAACGACAATCGACTAGAGACCTTACAGTATAACAAAACAGTCACTTGCATTTTAAATTGCAATCCCTGTCTCAAATTTATTTTTTCTCTCAACAAAAATTGACACTTGACAATGGAAAAAAAAAAAAAAGGAAATTCGTTTCTTATAGTAACAAAAATTGCGAGGACAATTTAATTCAGGATTTGTTCGTTCAACGGAGCTGTCAATAATTTTGACAGTAACGAAAAAATAAGAAAAAGTGCATGTCAGCTGAATGACACGTTCAATGAAGCTTGTGGGTTGCTCCAAAAATCGTCAAATTCTTCGATAAACGAGTCACAACAACAAACGAAAAAACAAATCCGAGATGCAAATGATACAGCGAATGACATCAAAATTTAAATCGCTAAACAAAAATATTACAAAAGAAAACGTGTGCGCTGATTTGGGAAGTTCTTTTTACGGCTCTTCTCTCGAAATGTACTCACTTTTGCGCCGGGAAACCTGTCGACGCAAGTGCGTGATAATATTTTCGTGATTGCCATTGTTGGGATTGTGATTTCACACCCGGTCGTTAAACACGGTTAAACTAAACTATTTATTGTAACTGATATTGACTATTAAGCGACATTCGTCATGGCCAGCAACCTCTTCCTATGTCTGTGAGACGAGACAAAGACAGACTGAGTTTGATAATGCGCTCCGAAGCATCAGACATTTTAAGCCACGTTTACAACGGACCGAGTACCTCTGATTGGGCAGCTTGGCACAATTCTTGGAAATGTCACTTTATCCGTGGCTGATTGGGTCGCTGAATTACCAACACGTAGACGTTTTATGTTCTCTAATCAGCTGTCTGCTGCTGATCATAAACAATTAAGTTTTTGGAGCAAAATTAGAGGTGGCATTGAAATTAGGCCGGGTTTAATTCAATGATCCTCTCACATAAACAATTGTTTTAGCTGAGAGAATTTGGGTGACATGAGGAATGCAAAGTGGAACATTGTTTTGTTATCAGTGAGCAGAAATGACAAGGGTAGGTATTAAAAAATAATTAATACTTTGTTATGATAAAAATAAAATGATAATAAAATAAATTATGAGAGAAAAAAAATTCCATTTTGTTAGTTGACACCACTTTAAATGACGTTATAAAATTTTATCACCAGAATGTAATAAAAATTTTTGTGTAAAAATAGAAGAGACTGATAAAAATAGAACTGTTTTGGAGAGTAATTTTTCAGTTGCACTGTTTCTTTAAAAAAAAATGTTATTGCAAATGTTAAAAATGTATTTCCTCTATGTTCAATATTTATCCTTCGTTACTGATTTTATCTTTGTTTTCTTGCAGATGCTAAAACGCAATAAAACCGTTAATGGCATACGTACGAACAGCGATGCTAGATTTATAGTCGCTCCATACTTGACGGTAAATTTTTATAGCATTACTGACAACTCTGCTAAATTATGGTAGTGATTTTTGTTCTACATCTCCGTTGGAGTAAAAAATGAATCGTCCACTTTTATATCCACCTTGTGAAGAATATTAAATCTTTTTGCTCCGGTCATCATATTTTTTTTTTTTTTTGCAAAAACAAAAAAATAATACGTTTTTTTTTGTTGTAGGTGAAAAGAACAAACCGTCCGACATAAATCATTTGTGTGAGGAATTGCGAGACACACACATCAGGACTTTTAAAAATGCTCGTTTTATTGCTACTGACGTGTGTACTAAATTCAAGTGCTCTAGACTGTTTTATTGACACGTCCAACCGGAAATGTACTTTTGGATCAAAAACTCCGTACAGGTTTATTGCCAACCTTAATAATTCTCGTTTAAATTACGAAGGTAAATAAATGATCCGAGATATATTGCGCAGGGAGAATCAAAGGCGGTGAATCTAAAACTGATGATTTGAAAAAATAAGGTTGCAGGGAGCAGAAAATTTGGATGATGATAAGACACGGAACGCGACACCCGACGAAAAAAAATATCCGCTTGCTGCTGGACAATATTTTTGATTTAAGAGACAGAATATTGGAGAGCCATAAAAAAGGGCACTTGAGAATGAACGATGAATCAGTTCGAGCGTTTTATAACTGGGACACAGACTTTGCCGTTGATTTCGATGCAAAATTGGCACCTGAAGGTGAAGATGAAATGGCGAACATCGCTAGCAGAATGCAGGCTAGATTTCCGACCTTATTTCCTCCTCAGAACAACCAAAGTTTATATGACGTGAGTTTCTCTACCGGTCATACATTTGTATTTCGAAAATTATTAACAATCTTAACGATCGAATTTTTAGTTTAATTTTACACCCACACAAAGGGCACGACAAAGTGCAAAATATTTCATGTTCGGTTTGTTCGGTAGACATGAGACGGAAACTGAATATCCAACGAGAGAAAACAAAACTTTCGTCCTGCGGGTAAGTTGATGATTGATAATTTATTTATTATTATTAATAATTTTATTATCTGTAGAAATTTTGTTCTATTTTATTATTGTTACTTTTTAGTTTTACAAGTATTGTCAACGTTGGCAGAACGAAGTTCGCCTAAACTCAAAAACTCAGAAGGAGAAGCGCGAGTTTGAGAATGGAGAAGTGGTCAAGGCAATGTTGGAAAATATTTCCAACAAGCTGGGATTCGAAGTTGACAACGGTGATTAACAATTGAAATGATGCACTACAGGAGCAAGTGCCACGTTTCTAATATAAACTTTTAATCAGAGTTAAAACGTTTGTACTTGTACCATGGCTATTTTCTTTTGCAGAACAAGTTAAATTGATGCGAATGATGTGCGTCTTTGAGACTGCTTTAAATAAATCGATAAATTCTCCTTGGTGCGACGTCTTTTCATTCGATCAGCTAAAGGTGAGAAACTTTAGTTTACATGAGATTTAAAGCAATGGACTTTCTTGTTGAGTTGTATTTGTGATAATGTTTTTAGATTTTGGAATACGTGGAAGATTTGAAATACTATTGGAACGACGGATACGGCCACAGCTTGACACACAAACAGGCATGTCCTGCTTTAGTGGACATGTTCAAATTCTTTGAGTAAGAATATAATTTAACTTTAATTTACACTCTAATGTTTTATAATTTAATTTTTAATTTATAACTTTTTGTATTCATTTAGGTCGTCAAAAAGAATAGCAGCATTGTATTTTTCGCATTCGGGCACAATTTTAAAACTCCTCGGTATACTGAATATTGCAAAGGAGGAACGTCATTTAACACACGATACATTTGTTGTAAACCGAGATAGCAGAAAATGGCGAACCTCATTGATTGACACGTTTGCTTCGAACATTGCTTTTGTATTGTACGAGTAAGTATTTTCATAAATCAACTTCGTGTTTAATAGTGCGCCAAAAATGGACATAATCTTGCGTTCATTTTTATTTTAGCTGCGGGCGTGACGGTCCCGCTATATTAACGATGCATCAAGAACGCGCGGTGTACTTGCCTGGTTGCCCTAAAAATCGACCATGCCCACTTGATTTGATGAAAGAGCTCTACGTTGATAATGAAGAAGAGTGTCACTTCAATGAAATGTGCTCCTGGTATAACAAAACTGAACTATGACTACCATGACGCTTGATTAAGTATTGAACAAAAGTACATTTTAGATACAGTTGACTCTTGTGACAATATCTTACGAAATATTTTTGACAAACGTTTACTCAGAGCTTTATTCTCTGGACTTGAAATTTGTATTTTGGATATGAATTTTGTATGACGCACATACCATATACAAATATATGTTTTGGATAAATGAAAAATAGAAATATCCCTACAAAGAAATCTTCTTAAATAACATTTAATTTTCAGATGAAAAAAAAAATTAGTTAGCAATTCCAGTTGAATCATAAGATTTTAATGAGCAAATAAATTGAAATGACCATCTCGGTATTTGAAAGGGAAAATGTTTTTTTCTCCTCTCGTGATAGGTAATAATTCATAAAAAAGCGTTTCGTATCAGAAAAGGTTTTAATAAAATCTCTCATCTTTCAACTGGGATTGCAGATTGAGATGATTATGATGTTAGACAAATTCGAGAGATTTCAAAACAAGCACGTGTACACGTCGAGTAACAGAAATGTACTGTTTCAGAGTACAAGAAAGCTACCGAGAAATAAGTATGAGAGATAAGTCTACTCGCGAATGCGCAATGAAAAATGAGCCCTGGCGTTATGAGAGTTTGAAAAATGAATGAACAGTGTCAGCGACAAGGGATTTAATCAATCAGCTGAAATTATATATGTATCTATCCTTTAAACTTCAGGAAAAAAAAAAAAGACTCAAGGGATTTAGCCACTGAAAGCGAGAAACGTGGCACACTCGTTTTGATTAACGACGCGGTCTTCTAACGACATCACGCAATTATTTCGCTTGCTTGAAAATTCGTCCCTCATTATAAATGCGGTGAGATGGAAAAAAAATGTTGTTCCGCCACTCTTGTTCACCGAGGATGCTCAATTAATTTCGGTCGAATAATTATTTTTACACCAACGTCGGTTCGAATGAACACAAACACGAGCTTTTAATACTTTCGCGGCTCAAGTAATCGTTTGCTCAGCACTTGACCCGGGTGTGCAAAAGGCCAACTTGAACTTGCTTCTTCATAGTCTATTATTTTTTCTTCCCCCCCGTTTGATCCATTTTTCAGGGCTCACCCCGTTTTCACGCTGCATTGTCTCGCCAAATCAAAGACATTCCGGCAAATGTTATTGAATTTATCGAGCTCGAAATCAAAGGAAAGAAAAGTTTTCAGAAAGAAAGAAAGGAAAAAGCTTGTACCCGATAGTTGGGGCATAGTTTGAGATAACGAAAAGACACAGGCATCCAATTTCAATTCTAAGAACTTCGTTTTACTTAACGAAACAACTCAAATTAAAATTCAATCTCGGCACTCCTTTTGCTCGGCAATATTATAAGCTTGGGCTTTTTTTTATTTTTTTTCTGAGTTTATTACGATAGAATAAAATTACATCTTGTAATTGGACGAACAAACTTGTTCTTTTCGTTGTTTCGTTTCGCTTTGCTCTCTTCGTTTAACAAATCATTTCGAGATGGATTTAATAAACTTTCTTTGACAAAGCTTTAACTCTCATTAAATAGAAAGAAAGATAACATTCAGGTTCAAGGTTATTGTTGTTAATGTCACCGTAAGCTTTTATTATATAATGAGGTTACAAAAAAACTTATTTCAATAAGTAAGATGTTATTGTATAAAAGTTTGTAAATGGGAAGAATTTTCTTTTAGAATGAGATGCATTTGAAAGGAAATACTTTTTTCTTTCTTCAGAGAAAGATAAATTGCGGTGGTACACCATCGAAATGTTCTATCACCTTTAGGTGTTTTGTCAAATACGTATAACTAGTCATGCGCGCGTAATAAGTCTCTTGTTTGAAAGTTTTTTTTTTATTTCCCGATTCGGTGCATTAACTCTTTATGAACTTATGAAAATCAAAAACGTCTACGTGAAAACGGCCTGATTTCATTCTAATTAGAATAATCGGCTTATGGAATAAGCTATACAGCTATTGCCGTACAAACATGTTGGTAAAACAAACTGTGCTATAGTTTTGTAATTCCATTTGAGAGAGAAAGAAAAAAGTTGAAATTTTATTCCTTCATTTTCTTTTAAGTACAAAACGTTTAACATCATAATTTTTTATTATAAGAGAGGCCAATCGGATTTCTTCCGAATCAATCAGTGACATTTTTCACGATGAAGTGGAAATTCCAATAAAATGCTAGAAATTAATATTTCATAGATCGCATTCGTAAAATATGTTGAATGACAGAATTTCGCATTAGTACGATATTTAAAGTAGAGTGAGTTCAATGAATAAGCACTAAAGCTCCGGAAGATGTGAAGCATTCTGATTGCAAGTATGATAAATTTTTTTCAAACGACTGCATGCATCTCATTCAGTAAATTTTTATATTTCGATTTAATTTTTTTATATTTCATTTTGTATTTGTATCATTTTTTTGCTTCGCAATGAATCTTTAATTAGATTTTTCAATCAATTTTTGTACGGTTATAATACACAACACAAGTTATCTGAAAAGTAAAACTGAAAAACGTTAAATTACAAATGAGATGACAAAGTTAAAATAATTTTCAAATAAAAAAAACATCATTGACGAAGTGCAATGTAAACTTGTAAATCTCGATAAGAGGTGCGATATAAAAGGTTCGAGCTTGAAAAGTAATGCTTACTTCTTCCTTTTTTTTATTTTGTTCTGTGTACAGAATAAAATAAAAAAAAGAAAGAACGAAAAATGTACACATTTTTCGTGCTGTCAGTGGCACAGTTGAACGAATTAGTTGAATGTTCCAACGGTGTAGCGGCAGATTTTTACAACTGTCGTTCCGGTTACCTTGTTGTATTTTGCGAAATACACGTCGAATATGCAAATGTGTACAGTTTTGTACGTACATGAAAATGTGATTTGTTTCACGAGCTTTTAAAAACTTGTGATACCGAAAAGTGTTAGTTCAAAAAAGAAGAACAATTTCACAAATTTGCATAAACTTTTGTGAAACAAAGTTTATACAAATTATGTGAAAAAAAGTTTGCGCGACCTGGGGTTTCACCGAGAATCCAATAAAATAACGTCGAGTTCGTTTGATTTGGCACGTTTGTCTAAAAAAAAGCACATGCGGCTGGGAATGGCAAGGAATTCGATTCAGAATAATGCTGACTTAAGAAAACCGAAGACAATGCGATTTTTTGTTCGTGAAAAAAAAAAAAAAAAAAAAAAAATCCAGCATTCCCTGTTTGCATTCATCCGTCGAAATTATACCTCCTATTTTGATATTTCGACAACTGTTCCCTTCAGACGATTTATTTTCCGCTGAATATATTTTGGTACTATCTTTTTCTTTAAATTCGACTTCTAGACGATCACGTAAGTTGCAATGGACGGGATCAAAAGTTTTTGGCACCTTTTCAAGAGAGTATTAAACTTTTAATCTGTACGAGAGATACGCGATACTGGTACACATTTTTCGAAAATGTATATATTATTATTCGAATGAGTTCATGCATCTTTTATTTCCCTTGTTGTCGAACAAAAAATTGGTTCGACGAAAAAAATGAACAGAAAAAACAAGTTTTCGCATCGAGATGTGTTTTTTTGTTAACTTTAGTATAAACATGACCCAATTGATCTTGACGTGTACTCTGGCAGACAAAAGTTTTCGGTCATCTCGGATTAATCCTGGGTGAATTTAAAGTGACGTATGGTGGGTTGAAGTTCAAACGTTCCTTTTTAAAACACAAAAGAGAACGGAAACACGAAACGTACAAAAATGCTTAGACGTAAATACTTTTTACAGTTGGGTGTAAAAATTGTGGCTCCGCACGGAGGTGCCCATTAGAAAATTCATTTATTTAACATTCGCGGCAAACCATTAATCTCTTTTGCGACTCGGCACAAAACGAACAAATAAAAACGCAAATGTTTTATTACCAATTCATAAAACAACGTTATCTATTTGTTACATTCGTGAGTGCAGAAAACGTTTGAAAATTTTGTGTTCCAAATGAGCATGTTTGTTTTTGTCATAAATATAAATTTTCAAGCAAAAACATAAAATAACAATAATAATGAAATGTTTAATGTTGAGCAATATTTGTCAAAGTACAACAGGACGTACATTTTTGGTTGAAATTGCAATCGAATGGGAATTACCGTAATGGATATCATGTCGGTTTATTTAATTAAAATGGCTTGGACATTCGGTTGGGGGCAGAGGAGGAAATTGAAATGTAAAATGCCGAGAGAACGCGGAAGTCGCAAAACAAAACTGTATATTTATAAGAGTAAATCATGGTCGCTTCGAGTAGTTCATTTAACAATCCGCGATGATAAATTGAACATCGCTGCACTTTTTAATAGCGCCGTCTGTCTCTCCGTGAACGACCAGTTTATTGTCCCGCAGATGGAATAATAAATGATAAATTAAATATTTGATGATATATAAATGTCAGCGACGTTATATTTTTTTTTCTCTCATCCTCTGTCTCCAATTTGACCTAATTCTACCGGAAAGTAGGGCAACTGCGTTGTGCATTTCTTCAGGGCTGGATGCAAAACATAAAGGACCTGCAACCACAGGGCTTTTTTGCACCTTTTGCGCAGACCCAATTTTTCATTCAACTAATTTATCTTTATTGATTAAACACTTAAATGAATATACCAATTAAACTTTATTCAATCTTATCCGTTCAAAATTTTTTTCAGATCTGATCCTAAATGTTGAGCATCGGATTTCAATCAAAGTTGGTTGTGAAAAATTGTTTTATTTATTTTTTCACAATTTAAGAAACGAAAATAAGAGCAACAAAAAAATACCATGTGTCGTCCTTGATTGCGGATGCGGAAGTGATGATACCTTGGCTCATCATTCACCCTAGCTTTGATATGAGTTCGACACTAAATCTTCGACTTCCGACGCGTAGGCGTAGCTTTGTTTGTTGTGATTGAACGCTTCGATGTACATTAGAGCGGAATATCGCGCGAGCAAACGCATTCGGTGGTCTCATGCATTTTCGTCAGTTTTCATTGACAGCTCTCTGGGAGCATCTCAATTCTTCCAACAATATTTTTGTTTACTTTGATATTAATTTTAAGTGCCGTCAATATTGTCAAGTTTATTTTTTTTTTCACCTTTTTATCCGCCTTTGAAGTAATTTTTTGTACTTTGTGAAAGATTGATCCTGATATTACGCTGAACAAAGTATTACTTGAGCGGGAGAAGAAAAAAAAAAGATACTGACAAGCAACATGTGGTTTGTTGTCGAATTGCAGTGATGTTACGTTACATTGTGCGCGACAACTATCGTGACGTTTCAGGGCTTAATTGAAAAGCTGGAGGCGGTCACAAAACACACACCTAAGATTTTGATGTTGAAACCAGGCGACAATAGAGATGTCCGAGGTATCCTATATTTTAGATGCAAATTCATAAGTTGATATTGTTCTGATCCTGATTATTCTATTCTGATGGTTTTGATTCTGACGATCAATAAACGTTTGTTTAAACGCGATTGTTATTTTGCTCACTCGAATTGTTTCCGTGAGTTATACAGTCTTATAAAGAAAATAGAGTTTGTAAAAGAGTTCCTTCATTCGATTTACATCTGTCGGTTCTCAGATTTGAATATGATGATTTTGCCGAAATGGAGACGCGTCTGTTTCATTTGAATACGAATGGACTGTCTCACAAGTCGAACCTACTTATACCTTTCTTTTTTAGTTCAGAGAATCAACTCTGCAGAAATAAGATTAACTGAACGCTTTAGAATGACGCGACGCGTTATCTCAAAATTTATCTTTTTGTCACTCTAACAAATGCGATTCGGATGTGAAATATTCTCGAACTTGAGATGCATCACGTACAGGTCCTGACTCTAATTTACGTAAGACCTTTTTTTTGTAATCAGACATAAATTCTCGCCAAGTCATCTTACGATTTCCTCGTTCATTTGAAATGTGGTCATTTTTCAAATCAATTTTCATTTTTTATTATACAAATTTTTTTTCTTTAAAATTTATTTATGAAAATGAATGTTTGTACGAGGTTTTTTGTTTTCACTGCAGGAACAACGTCGACAAGTTAAACGATATATGATAGGAGGGATATCATTGATGATATTTTTGTTGATCATCAATCACATGTTCTTGCAAAATGCGACAACTGCGGAAAACATATGTGTCCCGACGTTCATCATGACAATTTATATTTTTTGGGTTTTGTATTCAGCGAAGAAGGACAGAATGAAGGTATCGATCTTTTTGTCACTACTGAAGTGTTTATTAACGTTAATCAATTTGTTTATTATGAAAATTAACCGCGTGAGTTGTAAATAAATGTTTACCTACCGATAATTAATAATAATTACAAATAATGTTGCGCGAATCGCCTATGCAAATTGAACGAATGTCAAGTCAGATTACAATTGAAACCGAAATTTAATTCAATAAAACTGAACGAACTACAGTAACAATCTTAATGTTTTAACTTAATAACATAATAACTAAACTGATTTAATTCAGCCGACAAGGAGATTGATAAGATCAAACATTTTATAATTGCATCATTAAAATTGCATAAATTCAACTTATGCAAAATATTCAACGTTTTTCAGGCATTGAGGTTGAGTCCAGTAGTTGAGCTGAAGGAGGTGACTTCTAATCCAACTAATGTGGATAAGGATGCAACTGACGTTAATCCCAAAACTAAAACAATTGAAACGCCTCCGACTTAATACATTTCGAAGAGGATTTAAAAATTTGTTTATTTATAACTTTGACCATTAAAGTATATTTTTGGATGACACATTTTGTTAATGCTATTAAAATCATCTGTCTTTGTTCGTCTCTCATTCGCTAACTTGTTTTTTGTCCAGAGAATAATAACGATTGTGTTAAAAAGCGGATCGTTAGGAAAGTTTGAATTCTCTCAACTCAATTTTCTTTATTCCATTAATCAATTTTCACGCCCGCAAACGATGTTCTTATTCAGAACTTCTCTTATATCTAACCACCTGTTTTGAATGAGACAAGCCGCAATTTAACACGCTGAGAATAGAATTCAAAGTGGCCGTAACAAAACGATATAATTTCGCTAATCAAAATTTAACTTCGCGAAGCTGTATTAGAATTTCAATGGCTATTTGAATTTTCATGAATCCTCGGTGAAAATATTGAATTTATAAAAGTTGACACGGACAAAAAATGACGTGAAAACTTTGGCAATATCGGCGGACGTTTCACGAGTGCATCTAATGGAGTCATATTCGGCTCTTTGTCTTGAGATCCCAGCCAAGATACGATAATTTCAGTAAGCGAAATGAAAAAGATGGCATTTCAATTTTGTTAGTCTTTGGCGTGTGGATCGATCGAGCAAGTATAAAGGGACAGCTCTGAATCCGGGTGCCGCGTGTTGTAATTCGCGAAGTTTCACTTTGTCACAGTATAATCAGATTGTCAGGAGAGACACACTGGTCACGGGTATCCAGTTAACAGTTGCAGTCAGCCGGCAAACCAAATTATTTGCCTCCGAAAAAAGGATTCTCCCCGATTCAACGAGCAATTTTCAGTCCGGCAAAAATGTTCAAGGAGTGTGTATCGTCAGCAAAATGAAAACCGATGAAAATTCATTCATTTGCTTGAGCAGAGTCGGCATATATTTTACCGGCCATCCGGTATAATGAAGTCTCGTAAAACGCAGGTTGCTTAAACCGTAAAGTTTGCGACACACGAACGATAAACTGCCAATCGATAAACTCCATTTCGTCGGAAATAATTAGCTTTTGTTCATCGACACGAATCTGTCATAAAAGATTGCGCATTCTTGTTTTGTATAATCGGTCGGTCGTTCGAGCATCGACCCAACGATGCAACTTGCGAGGCTTCTCAAAACCAGGCGACAAACTTTTGTCGTCACGTCAGACGTTGAGGAAAACTCTGTACAAGGATGTCGGCGCTCGGGACACAAGCACGCGCCAAAACTGCAACTTTGCTTAGTTGGGGCAACTAAGTATGTTTCGCCATTTTAAAAGCCACGGTGTCGCGATCCATTTTGTTTATACCTTGTTGACCGATAATAAAACTTACCTACTAACACAGTTTCGAGAACAGACACGGTCGAAAATAACAAGAAGTGGAGCACAAAAAGTTTTGTCTTAATAGCTTTTGCTGTGCTGTTGAATTTTGCCAGTCGGAGCAACAATTTCGACAGAACTCGCTTTAGCTATAGAAAAATGAGTTTAAAAGAACTCTCGGGGATAATAATTTGCAGCATTTCTTTTTCATAATTTGATGTTATCTTTGCTCTTCAATTATCTCCGTTACTGAAAACGGTGATAGAAATTTTTTGTCCCCCAAAGTATAACACCGAGAGTCTAAAACTCGAGCATTCAAGGAAATGAACTATAAGAGTGAGAAAATTGGTGTGTCTTCAACACTTTATTGGTTGATATTAAAACTTCACCGGCATTTTTCATCCGTTAGTTTTCATTTTGCTACACAATAACTCCACTCCGTGATACACCAAATATAGCCGTCGCGATTATTATTTTACGTTCGAAATTGAATTTGGAAATTAATTTCACCGAGGGGGAACTTTTATAGATCCTTTCAATGCAAGGACGTACAATTTTCTTTCGGCTTCGATTCTTCTTGGGGGACCTTTTTCTAATCTCGACAAGCCAAAAATCGTGACACTTATTTTTCTATTAATAATCATCTAAATAATCATCTGATAGAACTAAAATAATTATAAAATAATTCTGACTTTTAAATCCCTAAAATGTTTGGAAATTTTTTGTGGGCAGATTTTGTTTATTTTAATGATGGAAAATGTAAAACAGTTTTTTTTTATTATGAGAAGGGGGAGAAAGGGTTAAGGAGACTGTGACAGACGGATTAGAAGTTTGGCATCCAACGCAACAAAATGTGAGGAAAGGTAGTAATTAAGAGCAAGGATGATTCGTGTTTTGAACTTGGTTTTCAGCGTGTGGTGGTTTCAACGTCGTTTCAAAGTTACTTACTCAGAACTTACATTAATGAAATTAGGAAAATGAACTGCAATTATAGCCCATATAATGAAGATTTTGGTAATTGAACAAAATTAGGGCGCTCATTAAAATCAAATTAATAAAATCGGTAATTACCATGATGGATTAGTCGAAATTTCGGGCCAGAAGTCGCCCGAAATGGCGACTGTTATGCTGACGGAGTCAATAAACTCAGCTCGACTATCGTGACGTAACTATGCGATTTGGTATTGTTGTTATGCAGATCGATGTAATAATTTATACCGCATGTCAATCAAGACTGGAATAACTCTGGTATCCAGCTCGAATCAAATCATAAGGCTGCCCACGTAATTGCACGGTACGTCGAACTTATCTCGTGTTCTTCCTGGCTATTACTATATTCAACATCGGTAGCAATTATGAAATCGAAAGATAATTTACCAGAGCAAACGAAACTTTTAGTTTATACAATTAATTGGCCGATTTATTTTTCATCAAACGAGCTTCTAATTTCGTTTTAATTTGAACAAGTTTGCTAACTTTTCCAAAAAGGTAGAGGCTCTTATTTTTATTTGATGATTCAATCACATTAAACGCTTTTTGTGTCGCACGCGAAATTTAACTTGTTATACCAACTATACAAACGAGCGACAGCTCGATTTCACTGTCATTTGATCTGACAACTATATGTGTACAAATTGTCAGTTTAAATGGTCTGTGCATCGTTAAACGGTCGCTTGTCAGCACGTTCTGCTCGACTAAATTACAAACAGTACACACAAGTCAAATATTAATGTTGAACAACAATAATTTCATGTTCAATATTTCGCCACGAAATGTATTTTAAGGACGGTCTGAAATGTACTGCGAAAAAGTAAATGAATGTTCATAGGTGGCATTTAAAAAGCAAACATTCATTTGTCACTGAAAGTTCTGTCGAACTGGCGGTATTGCGAAAAGATTGTCAATGTTCAATAGGAGACGATGCAACGAATTCACAATGAATTGTACGAAGTTGGCATATTAATAGCTTAACTATAAGCAAACAAGTTCGGAGTTGTAATACAGGCGCAGCATCACGCAAAACTTTTGCGTTAATACAGAAACACATTCAACTTGGCGAACAAGTTTATCTCTGTTACCCAGCAAATTTTGTTATGAGTTTCAAGGAGGGGGAAAAAATGTGATGCAACTTTGATAAGATTGTTACGCTGCGTGTTGGACTATTAGTGCACTCTCAGAAATTTTTATATCGCTCCAAAACCAATTGTCAATTGTTTTTTAATCAATTTAATCATTTTTGCTGGAAGATTGATATTGAAGCTTTAAAAGGATTATCCATAATGGTTCGTTATTTTAGAACGTGACTTTAGAATTGTGGTCTGGAAACAAAAAAGTTTGTTATGTAAATGCTCATGAAGCCGCATGTATATACGGCGCAGTTGCTCCACTTCCGTGCCAATCGTGTCGAACCGTTTCATGTGTTGGGCTTTGATAAAAAAAAAAACGCGAATCTAAAACATCTGGCTGATATGTGCCCGCGCTTGTCTGCGCCGAGTACAAAACACCGTCGTGCTTCGCAACTGTCAGATAAACTATTGTCGTAAGCTTTTGTGCTCGATAAGTGAGTAAGATAAAAGGCAAAGGTTTTGAGCGACGCATTTCCAACCAGAAGATATATACCATGCAAGGAAATCGCGCTAAGTCAATAGTTGTTTTTTCGCTCGGATGGGTTGCAATTTGTTGGCCAAACAAGATGTAAAATCAAACATTTTTTTCAAAATCAAATTCCAAACTTAATTTGGCTGTCGTAGTTTAACACGAAAACGTTAAATCTGTAATAATTACGTTGTGCATTGGTCTGAAGACTGTCAGAGGATTCAATTACTCGATTCGATGTTGAAACGACGATAAAATTTGTGCCGGAGTTTGAAATACAATTAGTGTTTTAAGGAAATTGAATGATTCTATAAAGTATCATTAAATTGAGTATGATTGAACAACTCGTCTAGCTGTAAACATAATTTATAGGCCGCATGCTTGCATCGGGAATTCTAAGGTTCTTATAAAACGTTAAGATTTTATACGCTCAATCGCATCTAGATGTCGTAAATATAAGCTAATAAATTTGTGCGCACGATTTTGACGATACTCTCGCGATGAATTTGTTTACATCAGAGCAAAAGAAATTTGTTCGGGTCTAGAAATGGTTTATTTTTGTATCGTTTGTTTGGTCACCATTTTCTTTTGATAAGTTGTATCAGTTGTTATTATCAGACGTACGATACCACAAATATCAAAGATGCAATATACAAGCAATTTCAAGTAGTACGATACATATTATGTCAGCCGCACAGTCGGCGTTCTAGGTTTATTTCATAGTATAATGTGTATAGACGTTACCACGAGTAGTGGAATAATTCATTACTTTTGCCAGAGGCATTGGAATATTATTCCGCGTGTTTTCCACCATTCAAGAAAGCACACCTTCAAACCGGACTTGTATATTATATTTCTCATATTTACCTCGGCATTACATTTGTTTTAACCGAACATTTCAAACTCACCGAATTATCGTTAAAAATTCAACAATTATTTTCTTTTACAAAGAAAATTTAATTATTCCTTTACGCTTGGTTATTTTGTTTTATTTGAATTATCATCACAGCGGTTTATAAAAAATCTAAAATAGACGGTCATTGGTAGACCATTTTTGAAACAATTTCACTAACTCTTAACATCGAACGAAGCTCTTGTTGAATTTTCAGAATAAATTGGCGTTTGTCTCGATGTCGCAACATACAAGTACAAACAAAACGAACACCGGGCTGAAAGCAAGTTTTTCTATGCTAATTGAATTTTGTCATTTGGCTACATGCATCGTATATTTTGTATACATAGAATATCTGGATTAACCTGTTAGTGAAGCATGCGTTGCCATGGTACTGATTTATTCCCGAAATACGGGGCAATTTCAATTCATCAGTGAGCAATTTCATATTAATATAATTATACACTGATGAATATAATTTATGCGTTTATTACAGTTCATTACATATTGTGGATCATCCAAAATATTTATCGCTTTTCTTATTAAGTTCCATCAAAATTGCGTGCAAGCGAGTACAAAAACCGTCGTAAAAATGTTATATAAAAATGCTTTTCGGAATGCTTTTCACTTCGTAGCGTTCAATTTTTGTGGCACGTTGGCAACAGCTCGACGCAAGTGTATTTCATGTTTCCTTTTGAATGCTCATTCCATGAAATCTGTTTGCTAAATAATGAGCGTCAAAATGATAAATCTTCGGGGTTATATGTACGAGCGAAAAATATGGAGCAATAATCACAGAAAAGGATGTGTAACATCGAAGTTCATATTTTTGCGGTGGATTTCTTTATTTTGGTACCGATTTTTCAACTACATTTCACATTTTTGTTTTACTCCGCGCGACGCTTCATTGCCATAAATTTTGTCACGTCCAAAAATTGTGCAGAAGTAGGTTAGGACACACTTTGGCCAAGAGGTCACTGGTAATGGGAGCAAGTGCTGATTTCCTGGTTGCAGAATAGTCAACAAATAGTCGACGATTGATTTTATTTATGCGAGCACTCGGGATGATATGATAATCCGGTTTGAAAAATTGATAGGACTAACGTATTATTATTCCGAATGTGTTGCAAACGCCAGAGCTTCCTTTCAGTACGAAAAAAAGTGAAAAAAAAAATTCACAAAAAGAAATTTAAAAAGTTAAGAAATAAGAGAGTTGTATGAGAAAATTTATTGGTTTCTTGCAAAAATTGTGATCTCAATAATTGGAAAAAAATAACGTAAAGTTTTTCGAGCGCTTGTATAAATTACCTCTAGAAGCCCTTTTTCGCTTGCATGATTTCAGACGTTTAAATGTGTAAAACCATTTCAGTTGAAAAAAAAAAAAAAAAAAAAAAAAAAAAAAAAAAAAAAAAAAAAGAAAAAATTGTAGGTAAAAATTTATTCGTGTCGTATAGATTCGTCTTGTGAATCCATTAAAATATGTATCAATTCGTGCGAATTATAATTCTCCACATCCAGGACACGAATTTCATTTAATCTCGACAGAATCATGAATCAACTCTCGGTCCGTCTGAAACTCAATGGTCCGGTTTTTGTGTCCTCTTCTTTTTTAAAATATTCGTTCATGGATGGGCAGTATTAAACTCTTAATGAAGCCTCCGATCATTTGATCTCGATTTTAAATTAATATTTTACCGGCATAATCCCTCTTATTTAATCTCTATAAAATGTTTGCTAAAACATATTCCAACGTTATTATGCAAACATGTGACAGGCCATGCTTGTCCAACCGAATGAATTCAGCATGAAAATGAAATAGCCTTGCGAGTATAAATCATAAATTTGCACACAAATAAAATGTGGTATCGATTGAAAACGTTTTAATTGGAAAAGAGAAGATTTGAATTCGAATCTACGTTTTTTGATTGGATGAAAAAAAAAGGTTTTAGTTTTAGTTATTTCAATTCGTTACATTTTAGAAGGAAATTTTGTGACTTGAGTGCTGATTTTTCATTCTTCCATCAGATACCACGACGGAAATTATGGTAATGTGAGGATGTATAGGTGATAAACGGATAGAAAAACAGCGCAAACTTTAGCTAACAGGAAAACAGCGAGTAGACGTGATATCTCGTCATGTTCGCGTTTGTGTAACAAAATTTGGAACGAACGAAAGAGCACGAAAGCATAAATATATTTGGTGACGTTAGATAATAATGATTGTGATTACGAAGTTCCTCAGATGTAAGATTAAATTTCACTTATATGTATAAAACGTGATGAAAATGACATGAAATGATTTTTCGTTTATTTTTAAATGAAAATAGAAGACAATTTTTTTTTGTAACAATATTTTAACTTTTTTCTAATTGACATTAATACATTAAATTAAATGTTTGTTTGAAAACAAAGTTTTATAGTGTGACAGTTATTACAATTTGAAGTTTTTATTCGATTGCATTTTTGTAACTACATCTTTTATTACAGTTTCGGAAAGTTCAAAAAATTCGTTGAACAATTAATGAATACCCAAATTAATGAATTGGAAAGTTTCATCGAAAACTTAATTGTTAGTACCGCTCGTGAATAATTTAATTTTACGAACGAGCAAATCTGATTGTTATCACGATTTCAACAAAACTCATGATGTACACTGAAAAAAAAAAAAAATTGAAAATATAATCAAGTGAATGGAGAATAATTTAGAAGATGAATGGTCTCGGTATTTGTGTGTTTATTTAATCAGTATACCATCATGTAGTAGAAAACAATCTTGTTTTTGACTACCTTCTGTGGAAACTTCAAAAGAAATGGTGTAAAGAAAAAGTGAATCCCCCAGTTGATTCGTTAAAAAATTCTTAGAAAAACTGACAAAACTTTGCGCAGCCGTATGGTAGTAATTCGATGATTTATGATCTCACGACGGCACCATGGTCAATACGTCAATTCAACCATTCATGTGGGACAGTTTAAAATACAAAAATTTTTACTTGATTAAAAATAAATCAAGAGAAACATTGTACTGATTAAAATTTCTCCAGATGATTAACTTGATTATATTTTCTATTAATTTCTGATGTAACTGATTATTCATTAAAACATGTATTATTTATTTCAAAAGCAATATACGTAATTGAAAATTTAATTTTTGAATTTGGTCAAATTTTGATTTCAACATACGTTAGAATCCTTCCGCATTTTTCAACAACGTTAAGATCTTTTCTTTTAACTTTTTTCAACGCAAACTCAATATAAAAACAAACTAAACATGCAAAACTGATTAATTTTTCAGCCCAACCTAAGACAAACAAAAACAAAAGTAACCCAAACTTACAAACCTATTCAGATATTCCGTGCAAGCAAAAAATCATAACCTGTTTTCTTCTTCTACATAACGAACAAAATTTAAACATTTTTTAACGCTTGTTCATCTCATTAATTTTTTGTTCAAATGTATCTGATGTTTTTTGATCATCTTGTCCAATACTTGAATTGGAGTGTTCCGTCCATCCCTGCACACAATTTGCAACCGACAATTACAACCATCGTAACCACCATAAGCCATAGAAATAATTTATTTGTTGGAAAAAAGAGGGAGGGGGTGTAAGGATGTTTGTACACGTGGATCTTGTGTTGAACTTTCATTCTGATCGTAGATAAGCCGTACGCAAACACGCATAGTAGCTCTCGCGCGGCGCAACGACTGCGGTGATAGCGTGGCGGCAGAGCGCAATCGCAATCGTATACGCTGAAACGGGTAGCACCCGGCATAGAACCGGAGAACCGGACAGAGCTAGCTCGTACGCTCCTGCGGCCGAAGTCGCACAGATTGCACTCCTCCGTATTGATAAGGTTCGGCTGCTTGCGCAAGCTCTCGACGTCGCGAGTCTCGTTAGTTTGGCGATCCCGCAGGTCCGTTTGTCCGTCAACTTTTGACAGCTGTCAATTTTTTCCCGCGTCAAAGACCTTTCACGAGGACCAGCGTATTTTTACCACGTTGTTTACGTTCTGCTCCGACTGAACGTTGCAGCGCTTTCTACCTGTTGAGAATACCAGTGTCACACGTCTCATCTTCATCGCCCTGCGCGGTACAGGTCAGTTATTAATTTTAATCCGATTGGTGATAAAATTACAATTTTTTTATTTCGTTTGATCATGCTGAGAGTGAACTAAGCAGGTTCTAAAGGTGGCCAACGTTTGAGCATCTTAGTGCAATGATTATCAATTTTTCTGTTTGTTGAAGCAAGCGAATGTTTGAATAAGAAGACGATTTGTAGCTTTTAAATGTATCTTTTAAAATGATCCGATGATTATTCATGAAAGCAGCAACAAGTACAATGACAATGAACGTATTGAGTCGTGACATTTAAAACTATGAAACCATTGTAAAAAGAGGAACTTGGGGGTAGATTTATTACACTTTTATCTTTTTTTTTGTCGATTTTCTTTTCTTTCGTTTACAAATAATTGTTGCCATAAATTTCGTCACAGTTCGAAAGCGATTAGGTTTCTTTTTTTTTCTTGCCAAATAAGTTATATATGGTTAAGGATTTAGTTACTTTAGCTAAAGTTGGTGGAACTCGGTGTTACTCTGCTAGACAATTATTGTTTGCGAACTGCCAATAGTTTGAAGTCATTGTGGGAGTATGTTGAAGAGCATCTTAAAATAAACTCACCCGTACTCCAGTCTCAAATATCACACATCATCAATAGCTAAATGACTATAAATATCAAATAGTGGCAATGATTTTATTTAATATTTAAATAGATAATTAAACTTTGACATCTCGACGAGCGAAAACTTTTAGTTTGGAATTAAAATGTATAAACTTGCTCTCTTAATGAATGAATATTTTTCAAGTGTAATGAGTGTGTTTTATTCAAGTACAGCGAAACATCTTCTAACTTTACCGCCGAGTCGTATATAACCTAGTTTTTTAGCATCTTTTTCTGTAAGAATAATGAACGGCAAAAGATGCGACGGAAGATAAAAGAAGACGAAAATTAGTATGGCTTTCTCATTGAAAAAAAGGGTATCACTTTCTGTACCTTTTTTCAATTACGACATTAATTCGAAATGACTTTGTCGAACGTCTCATCATTGCTTTTGATAAATTTTTAATAATTTAATTACAATTTGTCAATTTACAAAAATTTAATCTTCATTTATCTTTCATTTAACTGGAAAACTAAAGCGACCAGAAAAACTCACTATCACGATGCATTAGGAAGTAATAAAAAAAATTGCTAAGTTCATGAACCGTGCAATTTTAAGTTAGTGGCATAACTTATTGAGTTGCACTAATCGCTAAGTTATGTAAATACAGCTGTTGACTTTGAGATGGTTGTCTGACCTAATATACTGCTGAACTACTTTGCGACAGATGCACTCTCCTACACAAAAATAATACTAATAATGACAGATGAAATTCTCCCAAAGTATTCCATCGTCCATAGTCAAACGTTCATTATTTATTTAAAAATATGCTTGCACTGAAAATTGATTTTATTTTGTGCACGTTATAATATGTTTCTCAACGTTCCCCAAGTTTAGTTTGTTGCGTTACATTATCAAATTAATAAATTAACTTATCAAAAAGTTAATATTAATTTACAAACTCAATTTAAAAAGTTTTTAGACCGCAATAATGTTTTGCATCGTATACGGGTGAGTTGTAATATTTTAAAATTAGCCTACACAAGCCCCAATTGCAATTTTAAAAACGCCTAAGTGGTGGAGAATGTGCAATCCGTTCTAAAATTGATTACATGCTTGAATCACAACGATGATGAGTTTGTGTAATTGGAATTGCAATTAGACATGTGACGCGTGTCTGCTATCGTTTTGTCAGTTGGAAAATGTGTGCAGCGCGAAAAAGAATGCACGTGACGAGGAAAAAAAAACAAAAAGAAAAAAAAACAGAAGCTCGCGCGTTGCGAATTCGGTGAAAGTCAGCGTTAAACTTATTTTGCCAATAAATCTAATAAAGTGATTGAATTCAATCAACAATTTGTTTTTCATGGACTCGCACTGATTGATTTTCATTTTCGTTTATCCGCGCTATTCATTCGGCCGGTAAATTAATTATTTCGGAAAATTAATAGCAACCTTGTCAACGTTACACCGGTCGTCCGTTAATTAGAAGAACCTTTCAATTTCCGCTTTCAAGTTTTGAGGATTTGTCTGTACACGTTTTGCATGACAAAAGACGGCGGCGTCATGTTCGCGTCGAACCTCGGCTATGCGCGTGTAATTTACGAGTCAATTTGTCGGCGATCAATTCACAGCTCGCGGCCCCTCAAAAATGTGCAATTGATTTCACACCCGTCGCCCGTCCATAAATCCTTGCCACGCGAAATCACGCACCTCAGTTTTGGCTTTCATCAAAAGTGACAAAACTTTTCATGACTTTTCATATTTCGTAACGCGAATCATATTCCTCCGTACCATTTCGTCTCAAAATAAGCTCCTTCCGGATGAAGCTAACTTGAGCCAACTGATCTGATAATTAACGGGTAAGACGAACTGCACGAAAGCAAAACTATTTAAAAAAATTTTTTTATCAGTTTTCTTTTTATCAGGACATAAATACCTAGCAAACATTTCACAGGGATTATTTATAGAAAGTAATAAAATTGGTTACGAGATGTGCAAAGGAATAACTTGCGCACGTGTACTCTTTCATGAGTATTTATCATAATCATCATCAATGTTGAAATTTCCAAGTTAAATTGTATGGATTGGTGTGGCTTTTGAAATTAAGCTACGGTTTTGCTGGCGATATGATAGCTGGTTGCCCACAAATATTGTTTTATATTTGTATGAAACAACATATCCTCAAATACTTGAGTGTTTGTTGCTTTTATCCTGTTATGGAAATTAGCTGCTGTGAAAATTGACAGTTCTTACCACTGTAAAAACAAATGTTTTCAAATTAAAATTTTTGTTGTTGATCTTTTAAAATAATAATTTAAGGCAGTGAGGTCTTACTTTAAGACGTTTGTTGTTCAAAACGCAATGTTGTCAATGTAGTAGAACCACAATTATATGTTATAACATCGGTAATAATATTGAATGTTAAATTTAGAACTTTCCAATTGATAGAGAGTAGTAGCACTCCAGAAAGAGATTGCAAAGCATGAACACATTTAATTTCGTTATATTCAGCTCAGGTAGTCTGTTTATTTTTATGTAATTTCCCCCGTAAAAGCTTTTATTAAATTAAAAAAAATGGGGAAATAAAATAATTCAAAGGTAACAAGGTTTGATGCATTTGAGAACATGATACAAAGAAGAATTTCTTGGTGAATAAGAGCATTTCAGACTTTTCATTTTCATTTTGTATGTTCGTTAAGCAAATGAAATTAAAACTCATGATCCCTTGTTAATATAAAGATGTTTTAATTTTCTAAAAAGATTACTGTGGATGCAGATTAAGGTACTTTTAATTTTATCCAACACTTCGACGCTTCTCTTATTATTATATAGAACTGTTTCACTCTCGGACTCGTTCTGGGCTGCTTCGGAGTAACCTATAATTTTAATTTGCATTTTGATCTCTCTCTCAACATGTATACCGGCAAAAAGGTATCATAATTTCGTTGAATTTCTTCTTCATATTTTATGATGATTTGAAATTATGCCAGGGGACAAGGACGTGGAAAGTTATTCGTCTGTGCACGATAAAACTTGTTAACGCACTGTTCAAAAAATTCTTATAATTTTTCATACCCTCCGCAAAACTCGCGACTTATTTTCCGTGTACTAATTTTTGTTTTCTTTCTCGTGACATCAAAAGAGCGCCCGAGGCTAAATTATTTTTCGAACTCGCGTTTTCTTTGTAAGCGCGCAGGAACGATAGTTGAAAATTTTGTCACGGTCGGGATTCATGGGATAATTAATAATTAACCATGTTCAGCGTTGGATATAAATAGAACGTCTTTTGCGGTTAATTAATGTGTGATGCCTTTATGATTATGCAAATCGGGTGATCATTGATACGTTTTCATTCATTCAAGAAAGACATCTAGTTTGCATTTTACTATGGGGTGGTTATTATGAATATTTATGAGCCATTGTGGCGATGTCATCTCGTGATTTATTTCCACGACACGTTGCTTACTTTGTAAAAAAAAAAAAAAAAAAAAAAAAAAAAAAACTAGTACAAAAATATTATCAGATCGATCGACTCATTAAAACTTGTTGAAACTCAAGATATAATACGTTCTTAATATAATTTCATCTGTTATAGTGATACAACAACAAAAAAAAAAAACAAGAAAACTGGAATGATTCTGTCGCATTGATTATGACTCCATGTATTGTACTGCAAAACATCGTCAATTACTGAATAATGATACAGAAGGGATCGATTGTCTTTTGTAGGAAACGCAGTCAACTGGGCCATTTCCGTCAATTCTTTCGAAGATTAATTTTTCATCGGGATTAAACGTCTGTGACGTAAACGTTATAAACAATTTTGTGATCGTGATAAAAACAAAGAATAATGAATATCAAAATGGAAAGGCCGTTCCTATTAGGCGATTTATTGAAAACGAAATTGATATCATCGCTGTGATATTATGAACAAAAAGAATAGATCGAACAACGTGTGCGTGAGAAGAATTTTTTGAATTCTTTTCCCCCTTCAATTTATTTTTATCAGTGCTTTCGAACTCGGGCTTAATTTGGGTTGGTATAAAGTCGCAGGGCCACTGTATCGATAACGACTGTACTTTTTTTCATTTCGAGTATTAAAATTTCTTCCTTTTTGACCGGCTTACGTATGAATCGAAGGTCGACACGTTACTTTTGTTCGTTCACTTGTATCCATAGAGAATCACGAGAACATTTTATAGTTTGGAATTACTTTTGTTTCCATTTCACCGAAATAAAAAAATCATATGCTTAATTCAGAAACACAAACCAACTACAAAATTAATTGAAAAACTTTGCATTTCTCATTCATATTTTATGTTAGTTTTTTTTTTCCAATTTGTGTATATGAATTTTTTTTCACTTGGGCGAAAATTGACTTACTTTCTGTGTGTCCTCCCTCTGACAAAAAAATGAAGTAATCGCAAAAGTTAGAATAACAAAATAAAAGATTAAATATGACTTCAAGATATCGAATATGTTTCAGTTGCAACAAAATGAAAACCGTCAAGAATACAGTTCAATTTTAAATGCAGTTCTAGAGGTGTTCTTAAAAGAAATGCAATTTCAAATTATAATGGAAAAGATATCGTTCAGTATTCCTTGGAGCAATAATAGATTGCATTCAGCGGTTTTTTTGTTTAGGTTGAATTAAACATTTAATATTTCAGTTGGATTGTTATTAATGAAAAACGACAGGTTGGATTTTGAATATGGCTTTTCTTTGTTTATCTCCCTGCGTGGAATAAAACGATAAGAGAAATTGATTCGATAAACAAAGAAACAAAGGATGTTTACAGGACTGTCGGAAGGAAAATGGGGATTATATAAGATGTATCTAAATGATTCTGTCTTAACGGCTCAACATTTTTGTGTAAATTAAATCAATAAATAAAACAGTTAAGAAGCACACGCTTTGAAATATCGACATTAGCTCTGTTTTCTGGAATAAACATTGAGCAAAATTATACGTTGCAACAGCAAAATTAGATCAAGTTTTGCATTACCATGCAAAACTCCTGTTTCGCGGTCCTACCACCGCGAGGGGAAAAAATCTCTCAGACGGTGTCGTGATTCGTGCTCAAGAATTGCCGTAAAACTGTTTTCTATTTATATCCACGGGTGTAAGCGAACTGCAATTCAATTTTACAAAATTTGAAGACGAGTTTCAAATTTGTTTCCATCGTCGTGTTTCTCTCAAATTTGATTAATTCAGAATTCTGACATCATTTTGAGTGCTCAATTACAAAGTTGACACGGAAACTAACCAAGGGGAATTATAAAAGCGCTGTCTCTTCTTATCACCGGTTTCAAATCGACGTGGTAAAATAAATTGAAAATCAAATTTATTAAGCCGACAAAAAAAATTGTAAAACCGCTTTTCTTATATCCCGCGAACGCGTCTCTTATCGTTGACCTGTGGAGATTGCTGCGTCGTAAAATAGAAAATACAACGGAAAATACTTACCTGAAAATTGACCATAAGTATCTCGCTGTGAAACGAGAATCAATACTTTCGCATTAAGAGAACAGTAATTTCCAGAAAAAAATATCTACATTCTTCACAATCTCACAATTCAAAAGCACCGGAAGAATGCTCTTTCGGCTTGTTGCTTCATCTGAAAGTTGCGAATTCTCTCCTGCCTCATCTCACTTGCACACTTTTACAATTAGAGATATATTTTTCCGATGTTGCAAAGTTCGTAGTTTTCAATAATTCCGAAAGACGAAACAATGTTTTCATTAATTTTTAGATCTGTTTAACATTTCAAAAAAAAGTTCGAGCGGTGGTATTTATTTTGAATAGTTTGCATAAATTAAGCTTACATAGAGTTCAAAATTTTCCATCTCACCGAGTTGCAAATTGTCCACGATTCCCTCTGGAATCAATGTCGGCGAACATTTGTGCGCGCAGTGGAATTGCCACTGTTCCAATTTTACATCTTACCCCTACGTTGTCTCTCGTACACCAAGATGCTCCAGGAGAACCACCGAACGCAGGGTTACGAGACCGAGTTTGACATCTAATCTGCAAATGCAAACATCCGAAATTTCGGAAACTCGTGTATCGAACGATATTGACAATGAAATTTGAACACTATGTCAAACATTTTAAGCAGCTGTCAGAGTAATTCCAATCGTTACAGCCAGACCAAACAGTCCTGTCGATGTGCTTTTAAATGTTACAATTATGTAATTTCAAGTTTCATCAATTGATTTATTAATTTTAATTAATTGTTTATTTATTTACTTGTGTTTTCAAGCAAAACCTAATTGATATTTTTCGTATAACTCATGTGTTCGAACGTGGTTAGTGTTGGATATAATTGCGCCTTCGTTGTTTTGATTCAATTAATAATATTAAGCAATCATCAGTTATTGCATTATTGTTATTGAAATTCAATTTATATCGTTCGATCCGACCTACGTAAGCTCACGTCTATTTTCGTAACAATTTTCTGATCTGGTTCCTACCTTACATTGATATAAATGAACGAAACAAGGATGGAGAAAAACAAATAACAAACATAAATTGCACAAAATGCGATTTGAGTGAAATACAATTTTCTGTCTATAAAGTTTCAAATTTAGAAAGAAATGCTTATGAAATCCTTCCGCCCGAATGAAGTTTTCACGTTTTATCGCGGGGCTGTAATAAATCTTTCGGAGTGATTACATTGGATTAATTGATTTCTCAGTACGATGCGTCAAGTTTTTCGCGTGCACCTTGTCCATTTAGCCGCATCCTCTTTAAAACTCGACCGTAAAATTCAAACAGAATGATAGGTGTCGTTCATATTGATGTATTGAGAAATAGATACGTCGAAAAACACGTGCATTGTTCTCACGATCGGCATTCTAAAAGACGACCGAAGGAACAATATTCAACGAGATAAGTTTTAATGTCATCAGTGTATACACAGCTATTTGCGTTCAGTTTGCTTGGTATTCGAAGGGTATAAAAATGTACAACAATGGGCGGGCCGTTAAATTTCGTTCCTGGCATAGCTGGGATATAATAAATGAAATCCATTAAACACGAGAATAGATAAAATTATTATTGCGAGTAAAAAAGTTGTCTCCCACCGCCCAGGTTTCTTTGTCAATATTGCAGAAAAGGAGGAAAACGAGAGACCAGTATAAGTGTGACATAAAAACATCTTGTGATTCCAAGGGGGAATATTGTTCAAGAAAAATGAAACGTTTTTTTGTGCTGTAAAATTATCGATCACATGGGATGCGTTAGAAATTTGGATCGAAATCAAGTTGAAGGAAACTGTTAATTAATCCGACGATACGTTATTGAAACCCTATTTCCATTTTTGACGGTTCACTGATTTTACTTCGTTTATGCAGCGCAATCTTCAAATATCCAACGTGTTCCATATTTTCATCGTTGTTAAACACAGATCTTGTGTTAACAATTGTGCTATAATGACTTCGTCTTATTTTGTTGAATGATCAAAATTTTTAATCCACGTCGTTTTTTTCTATTTTACTTAGAAATGACAAAATTGAAAATTGGACAAAAATTTAATCTAAAATCTGAAACATGTGCAAAAATCCATTAGTTCGTTGATCACGTAAATTATGAAACTGACATAAATGGTCTGAAAATGTGTCACTGAAAAATTACCAAAAAAACAAATGGCCGACAGGTATTGCACTACACCGGTGTCAAATTGTTTTTTCACAAAATGATTACATTTTCAAACCTAATCCTTGCCGTCATTTGTCTTGGTAAACCTGTTCGTGCCAAACTTTTCACACTTGAATCGCCAAACGTAATTTGTCACTTAGTACACACGCCGGTCGAACCATGTATTTCGCGTGAGACCTTTTTTCATTCGGTGCTTTTCATTTTCAGTTCGCGACGTGGATTTATTTACGACTACCCGTAATTGTCGATTACTGTCTTTGCGTGAGCTTTTCTTCTGTACAGTCAGCCGTGACACACGTTTCGCAGAAAACCATTTCTTTCCTTTTTGCCACTCTGATCTTGGGGTTTCCTTTCTGAGGGAATAAAAAAAATAAAAAGTGTGGGATTAAAAAATTGTGATTGCTGGTTACAAAGTGCGAGCAATGAAAAAAATTGACCCTGATGAAAATAACAAAATCCTTTTAGATAACGGAATATAAAGAAACAGAAAAAACGAGATTGCTCAGAATTGAGGATCTATTATAACAAAAATGAATCATTTATCATGAGAGTTATGAAACGACACTGAACAAAGAGTGGCGAGTGATAACGGTAGACCAGAATCGCACGATTTATTGTGTATTGTATCATTCAAGGTGATAGATTTCATTATATTCCAATTCATAGATTATCATTGGGTTTGATATGATTGAATTGTAGTATCGGCGAGGTACAAAGAAATTGATATTAGTTCTGCGATATCGTAAATACGTCAAAATGTGAACGGAATGGAACATTCGATATATTATAGTGTGCAGAATTGTGATCGATAATTTTAAATATCCATCATTTCTTTCTGGTGTGAAAATTCAAAGAGTGTTGTGTCTGAAAATTCACGTACCAATATCAAGTTAAAAGACAATGCAATGCAAATGCAAACATTGTGATGGGAAATTCAAATTTTCGAGCATATGTTACAGACCTGTTGTCCTAAGTCCAGATAGTCATATTGACAGTAATTCTCATATCGCACTCGGTGCCCTGCAAAACATCAGGATCAATGTTTTTTTAAAGACTTGAACGATAATATCGCAATACACTTTTATATTTTTACGTGCAGAATTAGTTCTGCAGAATTAGTTTGTTATTATTAATATAAATGTATTGTTAAAAAATATAGAAAAATGTTATTAATTATAATAAATGATAATTAATATTTAAAAAATAATTTTAATATATATACAATTAAAAAAAATCATTCATTCATTTGTCACTAACGGATCTGGAGATTAATTAACTTTTATGATAGTTAAAGCGTGAATGAACCAAAAAATTACAATGTGTAAACTGAGAAAGAATAGGTTGAAGGAGAATCTATTGAATTCTTCAATGTTTAATGCAACGTTATGTGTTGGGTGTAAAAGCTACCCTGACACTTACCGTCGCAGTTTCAGACGTTTTCGTGAAACATAAATTTCGTTCGCTCAACTGTTTTGTGTGCTTACATAAAAGTGTTTAGAGTGTTTGTTCATCCTCAAAGTTTTGCGAGATTTCAAACCCGTTTGAATAACATTATGAATTTCTTTTGTTTTATTTTTTCCCCTCCCCCTTTTCAAAAATTGATGACACCCTAAAGTTGGATGCGCATCCAACTTAAAATTTATGCGCATTGTAACATAAATGAGGAAATTGAAACATTTGCTTGATTGCAATAAAAACTTAAAAATCCGACAGGGGTGCGCGCGCGATATCCTAGTTTTATAAAAACAACATGTGTGATACGTATAAATGTCATATTTAATTTAAATTCGAAAACATTTGTTGCTGATGAATGTTATCGCAAAATAAACGAGGCGCGGAAAAAAACATGCGGGTCCATTCGGTGTGCACGTGCAAAATGAGCATTAAGAACCTGAATTGGAAAAGGAAATTATGAGAGGTCGACTAAATTTGAAAAACAGACCTACACGTTGACATGAATAATTCACGATGGACTTTGAACGCGTTTGTTTTAAACGTTGCGCCTGAATTTTATCGCGGAAAGTAACCTATGAAAGCGCGTATAATACGGGTATGACAAGTCGACTCGAACACAATGCTGAACCAAAAGTTGAAGTATCAATTTAGGTCGTTTCCGGAGTAGCGACGATGACTTCCAGGTCAGCCAAAACTGTTCTGATTCTATAGTTTTTTTATATTTTTTATTTTTGAAAGATCGTCCAGTTTGATAAAAAGTAACGTATTATATTTTGAACGTGCATCAAAGAGAAACTGCGAAAATAATCAAAATCTATCAAATACTTTTGTAAAAAATATATAACATTAAAAATTGTTTTTTATATTATTTCTATTTTATTCATATTTTTCTATTTGGCTTTCAAATTTTCATTAAGAAGAAAAAAAAACAAATTGCGTTAAGATAAAATCGTGTAGGTGAACACAAATAGGTGTTTAATTGCGATGATCTATGTACGAGAACCATGAATGACGAAGGGCATATTCTGCGAATCCAACAACCCTTACCTGTTGAAATCAACGGATCCAACAATACCAGCCCTCATTTGCGGTTGACGTCGGGCATTAGCAACTTAATTGTCGGTTGCAAATGTTTACCCACTGTAATACCGGGCGATAAAATGTGTCGTGATTGATTTCATTATGGATTCTCGCACGCAACGCGCTGAACAAACCGCGAAAAATTGCGTTAGCGAAAGAACCTTGCCCCTGTCTGCGATCGATCGTTCAATCATGCGCAATTTATATGTAATTTATGTAAATATCTTCGGCGGAAATTTCAATCAGTCGTTTTAACGCGCTTGTATGCTTTGCAGTATGTAAATTTCGCCCGAACATACGGAAACACAAAGCCACAAAATTGTTTTATCCCAAATAAATCATTTGTTATTCATTTGTTTGACGGATTCTAAAACCCAAAGTTAAATTCGTGTTTATTTTATGTGGGCGTGAAAAAAAATCGTGTCAAACTTTGTGCCAACCCAGTCACAATGAGATCCGTGCATTTTTCTATTAACGGAGAAGGTCGATCCTCATTCAAATATAATCGATTCTATGTACAGGGATAACAAAACACAATATTTGCAGACATTTTTTTTTCCTCAGCGTCTCTCTCGGATCACACCGCTCACCGAGACTGGATTTGTTGTGAAAACGTGATGAAGAATAACTTGCGCGAAAACTACACTGTCGATTCAATTTTCATAATTTACGCCCCGCGAGTAAAAATAGTTTTTCTCTTAGAAATTGTTATCTCGGGTATAACTGCCCGAGTTCTGAAGAATGAAACTTGCGGTTTGCGCTTCAATGAAAGAAGCGTTAATTATTTATTTAGCCCCGAAAAAGAAAAAGGTCTTGAACCCACTCGTGCTACTTCAAATTCTAAATTTATCACACTGACAACGTACTCCGTATGAATAATGTCTCTTTCATTGTTAAAGGCGTTCCTTAAAATAGATATCGATTATATTTGGTGCAAAACACTTACTGCTAAGTGATAAAAGAAGAGCACAGAAAACCACAATCAGGACAACACTTGAACCACAATGAGAACTTGGGATTAAATAAACTTGGTGTAATTTCATCCGGCTGTTGTTCAAGTGCCAACTCAAATATGTTTTATTGCATCTTCCAAGCTGCAATCATAATTCGCTTTTTTAATCCATTCAGACTGTTTTGTAACCTAAGTCCCAGCTCTAAAATTCTGCTTTCTGAAAATGTTTAAATAAAGCTTTACACTATGTATTATAAACAGGGCTACACACGAGCTTAATAATATAAAGTAGGTTCCAGCAAACATAATTCTTGTTAAATTTTACAGCTTAGTTTTTAATTAGTTTTAGAAAATGCCCACTCAAAAACTTGACACTCAAAATTTATTGGTTCCCAGTTGGAAACTTGGATGATACATTTTTGTTTGCAACAAAAGTTTTTTGTTTTTGGATATTTTCAAAATTCAAGTTTGCTGGGCACAGACTGTTAGTTAGGTACATAAACCAGCTTGATTGTTAGCGTATGCCATTTCTGGAGAGAGCTACTTGTTTGCTGGTCAGGCCAGGCTATATCTAGGCATTGATGCTAAGAGTAATGTAGTTTCTCTGCTCCGGATTAGTGTTCTGGTTTAATGTTCTGCTATGACACATTTGAAACGAGAGCTGCAACGTTATATTAGAATATTACATGAATTATATTTTACTGCCGAAGAAGATTCAATTGTTGATGATCCCGTTCTGTTTCACCAGATCAAGCGATTTCAATCTCGAAATTGTCGGTTTTATTTTATACAAGTTTCAACATGTTCCGAGAGAAACCGTGGCGAGATTCGATTTCAGTTGGCGAACTTCTTTATGGCTTTTACGACAATCGCGATCGTAATTTTGATGCCGACCATTACAGTGAGATTCGCGTTTTTTTATCGCCAAAAGTTTATGGACGAGATTGCTCGGGTCAAATCGTTTAACATGTTCTTACGATTATCGAGGCGCGGAGCCCTTATTAGCCGGCGGGTGACATTTCATTCGACGTGACCCATTTTTAAATTTTGAAACTAAAACAAGAAAAAAAAATAACATTATCGTGACGCGATTATGCAGATATAATCTCGTAAAAGTGGGATAGAATCTAATATCATTAAGAGGATAGAAAGTTTGATAATTTGCGCATACAGAAAAGTCAACAACCAGCATGAAAACCAAAGTTATATAGTGTGACGTATTGGTCTTAATCTAGTTGGCCAACTTGAGTTTTGTCAACTGCAATTAGACCTTTTTTTTCATCGACATGATTTACTTCGGGAATAATTAAACCAATTTATCATAAAATCGGCTGCAATTTTTTTTCATCTGTGCTAATTAGCCGAGAACGATTGTCAGTTTGCCACTTGCGATTCGAATTTGAATTATCTAATTGAAAGAAAAATGTTTAAATATAAAAATAATCAAAATAAAAGGATGACAAAAATTAAAAAACAAAAGAAGCGAGTTAATTAAAATTGTATGCTGACAAATTTAGAAACAATAACGCTTTGGGGTTGTTATTTTTTCAAGGGAAGGTATCTGGTGACGTACAAAATTATTTCAAAAGAGGCAAAATTGTGTGGGCATGTTGACGGGTAAATAATAAGCATTCTTTTTTATGAAAAGCGTGAACGCTTGACGACAAACGAACAGAGAACTTTGTCACGTTTTTGAAACCTTGGACCCTTCAATTAGGAATCATGCATTTTTCATTTTTGAGCTACGTTCTCGGATTAAAATGTTTAATCCAACACAACAAAGTTGTTGATTAATGTTATAAGTTGAACAAAAAAGTACTGCGTTAAAAAAAAAACTAAATTATTTTTAAAAGTTTAAATTTACATTTTTACCTTTTTTATATATAAATGATGTAGCGTATCGATTAAAAAGATAAAATTTTTCTAACGTGAAATAAGTATGAAAGAACATGTTGGCAAATTTGAGTCACACGGTTGTTGTTCAGATTATAATTGGCTTTTCGTTTATAGGATCTTGTTTAATTAATGCTATAAGCATGAGCTATTTGGATATATATTTTCTAACAATGATTAAACCAAAAATACTTAGCTGCGACGGTATAATTTCACTAATGCATTGGAAACTGATTAAAAAGTCGTGAGACGTTGCTGAAAAGTGAAGGAAAAAGTTTAATCACCACGAAGTCGTTTTTAGAAACCGAATCGGGAAGTTTGGATGTACACGCGGAGTTTTCTTAAAACTTGTCTACACGTTTCGGACGAAAGACGTATATATAATTCAAACGCTCCGAATCACAATTTATTATCAAAAGTAAAAATGACGTTATTGGATTCGCGAAGGAATTATGTGAGTGAAATTGTCCATAACAAAAGATTAAATTACTTGAATGATGATAATTTTTATCGTTTCAACGATAAATTTATTTTATTTTAAACTTTCAACTAAAAGCTGTTACAACTTTCTAACAATAAAAAAAAAAAAAAAGGAAAAAAACGATGCGTTTTGAAAAATCCGTTCGAAGATTTTGCCTCTAACGTGTGCTTGGAACTGACCTTTGAAAAGAAGTTGAAACAAAGTTGTCTCTCGTTAAAAACAACATTTTCAGAATATATTTTTAGACTTGGCTCTACCAAGCTATCAAGCCCACGTTCGGTAGAACTTTGAACTGTTCACTATTAAGAAAACCAAGATAAAAACACGAAAAGTTTTGTTTTTACAATCATTAATTCTGTTTCAAACATGAACCCTGATCGAAGCGAGAATCTGCTTATACAATTCGTCACAATTGAAACGTTTGATCATTATACACTCCACGAAATATCGATGCTCCAGATTTATGCCCTGATTAGCCTGTATTGAAAAGGGGAGAGGGGGTGGGCTCTGAGATGTAATATCCAGTGTCTATAAATCTGCCCATAAATTCCGTGACAGGCGTTGTAAAAATAACAATGACTGCTGTATACTTATTTCGTAGAGACCTCATTTCGAGTTTGAAAACCCCCATAAAAGCGACTGGGAAATTTGCCAAACAATGAGACGCAGAAAAAGGGTCGACGGGCTCAAAGAGTCGTGCGTTGCACAGTTTCCGCGGAGTCAAGACGAAACAAATGGCGAACAGAATGTATTAGTTATTTGGGGGATGACGGGCCGCACGGACGCAACTGTGTCGGTATTGGTGTCTGCGGAGAGAAAACGGGGTGGGCCGGCTGCTCGACATGACGTCGAATTGACTGTCGCAGGAAGAAAATCGTCGTAATCGTCCCTCTACGTGAACTGGTTCGGAGCGATACGTTGAACTCCGACAGCGCGGAGCCGCGCTCAAGTCTGACTTCTCGGTCGTTGCTCTACTTTGGCTACATGCATCTTGACGTGGGCACCCACACATACGCCAGCCTGATTGGTTGCATGCTTTAGCATTCACGTATATACAATTATTGAGTCAATGAGGCCGATCGTATTTGCTTACGAAAAGCGCTGCACGTGCATGCGGTTACACCTACGTATGCTCTCGTGGTGTTACCGTTGAACTGGTCAGCCGTCGGGGTTGGCTTTCGCGAATTTGTAACGTACTTTGGATTTTACGAACGTTTTTTCGCATAATCTGATCAAAACCAAGCCAACCAGGTTTAATGTCCTTCCGAGAATTTCCCCCGCAGATTAAGTGGATTAAAGGAAAAAAATTGAATTGGCCGCGATGCAAATTGTATGATCAATTTGAATCCGGTTCTTTTTTGTAGCCGTGGACATTGACGATTACATTTCTTAATCGGCACACAGCCGGACTGGTTGAAATTGATTTTACTTTTTTTGATTTGTTCAATTGATTAGATAGAACGGGTTATATATTTTGATGACGCGGGAACGCTTTTTAATTGTATTTGTTCGGTATCTTTGACATGTTCAAACGAATCCTGTAACTTTTTTTTTTTTCGAACAAACAAAAAAGTTTGCGTCAACTTTTATCGTGAAACTGGAAAGAAAGTCTTGAGGATATAAAATAAAAAGATTCAAAAATAAAAAGTATACATTAACTGAATTGGAACAATCAAAACTTTCATTCGAGACTGTAATTACTCAAAAAAAATTTTTTTAGTGACTTATCACGCAACGCTCTAACACCTTATATAACGTAGTTCGATAATATTTTGCATCCCGGTCATTAAATTATGGTCATCTTTTTACGTGCCAAGTATTGGAACGTGTAATCCAACTTCTGGTAGAAACAATTTCAAATTGTTATCATATTTTCTCAGTTGGAGAAAAAAGTTTGTATAATAATTAAAAAAAATTGTTAAACTACTTTTGCAAGCAATTATCACTGAGATTTGAGTTATTAAATCACATTATTAAACGTTGAAAAAAAACAATTGAAAAAAAATTAAGTGATAGTAAAGATTTGTATCATATATCTCCTCCTGGCGGAGATCAGCTTACACAATCGTTTTTTTTTCTGTCACGTCAATAAAAAAAGGAATGAAAATTGGAATACTACTTTTTTCATTTTGAAAATGATGATGCGCATGATAGATAGAAAAGATCGCAACGAAAGTTCAAATAGGGGCAGGCTAAAAATTTACATTCCTTTTACTGATTGCTTAGTGTATACCCGAACTTATGAATACAGAACAAGCAACAGAAATCAATAAACAAACCCTTGTTGAACGAAATTTTATTATTTCATTTTTATTCTTTTGTTTTGCAATTACTTTTACATTCTCAACATCTTGGATTTTAAATTAACAAGTTTTTTATTTACCTTTGTAGATTTTACATGGTTCAGAATATCTAGACTTGTACAGCATGACATTTTACATTTTTTTAGCGAAAAAGGTTTTATTAAAAATGACGAAAAACATAAAAGAAATCACGTACCCTTTAGAAAAATTCAAATAATTGGATGAAAAAAGAAAAAAAAAGGGAGAAACGGAAGCTTAGCAATATTCCGCTTTAGTACCGACGTAATTATGACAACTCTTGTAACGCAAACTGTGTTTTTACTTTTTTCTTTCATGCAAAGAGTTCATGCCAGCAAAGCAGAACATTTTGATCACGAAAATAAATATGTTTGATGGTGTAAAATGTTTTTACTCAGTGAAGTGAATTAAAAACACGACTCCTACGTTTACCTCGTTTTCAACTACAAAATACATGGCAAACGGATAAACGGTTGGATAAAGAAAATGAAATTTGGTACGTTCTGTAAATTGTGTATGAAAAAAGTGTAATAAAAATCAGAAAATTCGTATAATAAAATCTTATTTTAAAATTGCGGACAACAAATTATGAAATACAATACAATCGCGTATTTTTATGATGAAAATTTATTTTTACATGTAGCAAAATGAAGAGCATCATTGACCTGCCCGGATAAAATTTAGGGTCAGATTACTTTACAATCAAGACATGTAATTAAATTTACATAACCCATAAAATTAAGGCGAAAGCAATTCACCTATCAATTTCAATTCAAGCTTTAGCAGTTTGAAAATAAATCGATTTACTAAACCAGGGAAAAAATTGTAAACTCAACGCGCACGAACCCAAGTAGTTTGTTCCGAATTAAGTCTGCCAGGCACTTTTCTATTCTATCTTATAATCGTTTTTTTTGTATGCTACTTATTTACATTTCTACTTATCCTGCAAATTGAAACTTTATTCCGAAAATCGACAGATACGTCGTTACGTATCCAGAATAAAAGCGTCTTTAAAAATTTACATACTTAATTTTTTTTTCTCACTATTGTTGAAGTCACAACTGGACATTTTTTTTGAATTGGTAATTTTTTGAAGTTGAAAAGTTTCGTATTATGAAGTCTTTACAAAAATTGTCAAATACGCTTACAGATTTAGCTTTTTTACTTATTTTGTTATTTTAAAGAGAAATAAAATATTCGTTTAAAAAAAATTGTATTATAATATATTTCTGTTGCATGCTGTGAACTTTAGTTATTTACTGTGCAATAAATCAACCTACGTTGAAGTGAATATGTTTAAAAAAAACAATGGAGTTTCTGTTTGAACACGCGGATGTAGCTTTACAAAAATAATCTCCTCTGAAAAAGCAAACACTAGAATGCATGAATAATCAGCATGATGTCACACAAATACACTGTCATGGGAGAAATTAATAAGTACTACTTTCTCTTTTTTAATGCAAAAAGTAAAATCCCTTTTGTGCGCCAGTGTCAATAGGGTTCATAAATGAAATTGACTTTCAACTTGACTGTATATTCACAAAATTAAATAAAATATAATCGCTCGAAAATGAAATTCATGCAAATATCAAATGTTAAAATTTGATTCATCTTTCGTGATTAAAATTGTTGTTTTTTCGTGGGCGTTCTAAATGTCTTCTGAAATAAATATCTTCTACCCTTTTATAGAGTCCCTTTAAACCGCTTCAATCGGCATGAAAAACTGTTCGATCGAATTATCTCGGGGAGGAAATTGAAAAAATGGAAAAGCTCGACGACCAAATTCAGTTATGGCAGATTCCGGCTTGTTGCTCTATACATGTGTATGAAAGCCTTTTATGAATTCTTCTGATGCAATCGCGTGATCATACACTCGCTACTTTCTCTATATACTTCTGGCCCGAAGTATATACGTTCGTAGTAAATGCCCGTACCTCATTCAATTTTGGAGACGCACTGTTGTGTCGCCGAATGAAATTCAATTTGTAATCCCGTCACCGAATTCGTATATTGATGAGGCGAGGAAAATCATCGATCTCGAAGATTTAATTCCAATGAAAAATTATATCCGTTCGGACACACCTTCGGTCGAAGTTTAAAGATTAATAAAAACTCAAGCTCGAGTTAATCTTTTGGCGTTTGACAATTTTACTACGCTTCGCTTTACAGTCGAATCGTTTCTCCGATAAATAATTTGTGATATTGGATTTTCATTTTGCCGCAAGGTACAAATTTAACGATACACGGCTACCAATATACTATTTTTGATGAGATTGATAAATGTTTGTCGGAGGGTGTCGAATATGAAAGCCAATTCAAACGCATTCGTTGTGATACGTGGGGAGGAGGGAAGAAAAAAATTTGCATGCGATTTAGAAATTATCCCAAGTACTTGTTTTGAGCAAGACCGAAAATAACAACCCCGAAGGGGCTTACTAAGTCAAATTTTCGTGATCGATGAGACCTAAAAATAGACCTGCAAACTAATGCCAAAAACAAAATCTGACTTCAGATATTGAACGATTTCTGCCCCCGAGATTAAATGTAAAATCTAAGATTGGATATGGATACTATATGTCTGTTGCATGAAACATTCATCAGATAGGGTTAAAATAAGGTCTAGTCATTCCAACTTGTATAAAACAAATGATCAAGCGGGGTAATTTTGTTAGAAGTGGCGTATATGCTGAAAAAAAAAGACGTTCGAGTTCGTTTGTTTGATCACGATATCAACCGCTTGCGTCACGGACGTGCGATTGACAAGAATAGACGTTAATTAAATCGGTGTTCCATACTGCTCATTTTATAGTGTTATCATGAAACATTGATTATGAATGACTTCCTGTCAACTTCACATATGTTGAGCAAATAAATTCGCAAGCAAATCTGTGGATCTAAACATTTTTATTGCTTTATTTTGTATGTACTTTGGAAACGTTTAAAAATTCTAACGTTCATTGTAAATGTTCGAAAATAGAAAATCACTTGTTGCTCCTGCATTAACAAGGTTGAAATATAATCGAAAAAGAAAATGATGCTGAAGATTATCTGCGAAATTTACGTGAAAGGAGGGCCGAATTGAAAAGTAGCGAAATATTTTGCAGACTAAAAAGTTTCGATGAGCAAAACAGTAGTCACTTAACGTTGTTCCTGGCGTTGTTTAATGAGTGATTCGAAGTTAAACCAACCCTTGAAAATGATTTCTTGTTCTTGGAAAAACGTGAATTATTACATTCCGAGTTTCCAACTATGCAAATTCGCCTTCTTCTTCGCTCTTGTTACGCCAGGAATATAAATTTACTCTAATTTCAATTTTATTTGCACAATTTATTGAACCGAACACGATGTAAAATAATTAATTGCGAAACTGAATACAAGTCGGGAGTGATAAAACGTGTTAAATTCAGTTTCACATGTTAATTAATTAGAGGCAGCACTAAATATTCGAATGCGCGATATACCGACTGTTTCAAAGAAACATATAACTCTACTTTATGTTACGTACGTCGATTCATACGAAACCTTTTTCTTTGACGCGCAATTTTATTTTATTTTTTTATTTTTTATTTCTTCCAGAAAGCTGACCTGATTTGCAATTATTTTGAAATTAAGTCAACAAACATGGACGTACTCATTGCTTCAAGTAACAACTAATTAGTTAAACCGTTGAATTAACTCTTGAATTTTATTTCTTTTTCTTAATTTCACCTTTTGTTTCATTTGGGAGGGGAAAAAAAACCAAGATTTATGTAACCGTATTTTACAACTCATAATTGCTCGGACAATAAAAACGGTTTATGGGAAAAGAGCGTGTTAGCATAAACTTTGTTTAAGTACGCTAAGCTTTCAGTTTTCTCTGTCACAAGATACAAGCTTCTCGGCCATTCTTCGTGGTTAATGATAGAATTGCTAAAAAATTTTTTTTTAATTATATGATATGAAAATTTTATGTTTATCATGTCGTTTAATTTCGAACAAAACAAACAGGATTCAATCAGTAGATTCGATCATTTTAAAATGATCGCATTTACTGGTAGGTCGAATTTTTATCAGACGTTTGATTTTGACGGCAAATAAATCAATTTGCGTTCGTCAGTTCTTTCAATTTTAAGTTCTGGAAATTCCGTGAAAGGATGAGAGAGCAAGAACAAAAGATCGGCGCTTTTGTATGTGTGACATACATGTATAGTTATAGCATCAGCCGTGAAACGATACATTCGTTTGAAAACCTGGCAAATTCGAATACAGGTGATAGTCTGGTTATTACGTGAAAATGGGAATTGCGCGTCGTCTTCCGGCTCGTCAAATTGAACATTTTCAACCACTCTCATGATGTTACGTGGTTACGAATATACCACTTTGCAGTTATCAAAGGCCGCTTCGGCGTATGCAAATCGAACTTGCGTTTCAATTTTTATCGTAACGAAAATTGTTATTCCAGCGACAATTCTTGAGTAACTTTCAAATGTAAAATAACAAGTTAACGCGATTTGATAGCGTAAGCACAAAATATAGATAGCTGTACAAAAATGAGGTACAAATATATAAAACAAACTGAGCGTAATATTTGATGAACATTTTAATCTAAGAACACAACTTTTTGGTCATTTTCAGATAACCGGAAGTACCGATGATGAAAACTAATCGTCATCAATTTAGTCGACGTTTTAGTCTACAACCGTCAACGTTAAAGGAAGAAGAGGAGGGGTCCAATAAAAATGGCAGGTAACTGAAAAAAGAAAAATGACATTTAATCAAAAAATTTAATCTGAATGTTAAAAAACAATTAAAAGTCGGTTTCATTCAAAAAATTTTCCAGTTTGAAATCTGTTCCAGCAAATAATTCATCTTGAATCCATAGGATAGTGTTTGCTATTCGGGGTCATTTTAAATTATAAATTTGAAAACCATTGCAATTCAACGGCCACAAAAGACTCGGCGCGAAAATCCGAAAATTCATGGCGACAAGTGAAGAATAAATTCAGCATGAGTTCCGCGATTGAGTTCGGGGATAATTGCAGAAAATCAGTTTATTGAAGGCGAACATGAAAATTTATTAGATTATGTAAATTTTGCGTCGCGATAATTCCGATTGTGGCAAAGTCCTGTGTTATTAGGGGAATTTTCGATAAATTTTTCGCACGTAAAAGTTTTGTAAAAGATTTTGACCTTATTTTGAATATAAACTGTGGTAGCAAAGTGGGGCAAAGATATCAAATTACCCGACGCACGTGCAGAATACTTTCGACTTAATCTAATATATTCTTACGTGCACAAAATACAATGATGTTTCATTGATATGAACAAAAAAAGAAACAACAAAAACGAGAAAGAATAATTTCAGGACAATGATTCGTTTTTATTTTGTTTCAAAAATAACACAAATATAATGCTTCAATTTTATATCTTGCAATAAAAAGTATAATATTCCGAAGAATCTGATTTCGCTTATAAAAAAGAAAAGAGGAAAACAGAATAGTAAAAAAAAAGAAAAAAAAAGTAAAGTTAGAACCAAAGCTCACAGAAATGCTGCAAAACTAACTATATATAATTTTATTAAGGCGAGTCACAATTTATAAAAGTGATAAAAAGATTTTTCCGTGGATTTTGAGGGACAATACGAGCGACAATATTTTTCGGGCGCAAGACCGAATAAGAGTACGTGGAACAAAGAGTCTTTATGTTAACAAACAAAGAGGTACGTCAGAAAACTTGTGCTTTACGGAGGTATTTATATATCGAGCACGAAACCGTTAGATTGATCCTAGCCAAGGCAATAAGTAAGAATTAGCAGCGTATTTCGTATCAGTCGTAATCCTGAAACGACTCTTGATTACCACCTTTTATCCCGTTCTCCATCCACAGTTATACTATACTTGACGCGACTCTTCAGCACTGCCATTCATCGCATAAACCTCGACCCCATCGCGCGATATACTTTGTCTCCCGTTGTCCCAAGATGCTTTCTCAAAAGCGGGATCTTTAATTTCGCTGCAGGACGTCTTTGCAAAAAAAAAAAAAAAAAATACTCTTTGTGAGTCTCGTAATAACGAGCAAAAGCTAACTCTCTAATATCGAAGAGAAAAATAGGGTGAGGCAAGACAATTAATCACACGAAAAACAAAGAGGGGGTAATGTGACATCAGCAGGGCTGGGCAAAATACTATAATTTAAGTATTCAGATGCATGCTCCAGATACATGTAAAAATTGTTAAAGTGCTTGAACCATGGATGTTAAAATAATATCCAAAACGAAAAGGAAGCGTTTTAAAAATGATTAAAAACATCCAAAAATACATTTTTGAAATAATAAAGCATATCTGAAAATATGTTTTGAAATACTGTCCAGCCCTGATTATTGAGGAATCGTTACTGAAATGGAGACACATGAAGTCACACGAGAATATAAGCATTGTGTAAGTTCCAATTATGCCTCTGAATGATATTTTTTTCGAGTAATTCGAACGAAATTTGATAGCATAATTAATATGCGGGTGAACCAAAATTTTATAGTTCAATTCAAGTAACGATCAGGGAGATATATTGTCCAGGGAGCTTTGGTTAACTTAGTGTTAGATTTATTATGAAGGATTCTCCAGGTCAGACAATCTTTAACCTGCTGAGTATGGGATGATTAATTGCACGCTGAAAAATGTTACGTTTATGGTCAATATTTTTAAAAACTTTGGCTGCTTACGTAATACTCCGACGAGGAATATTGATTTAGAGTGCCAACACGAAAGGCTTAAATCATTCAAGTTTTATCAAAAATTGTTTTACTCAGCCTGGATATAGTGAACGTTAAACTTTGATGAACTAAAGTTTCGACACTGTCAGAATATATTTGAACGATTTTCTTACAATTCACCATAAAACAGACTAATATTTTAAATTTGACGTATTATCGCACAAATCGCATTGAACTTCGATTATAAATCGTTCAAATTTTTTAATCAAACGTTCATATATTTTTTACGAGCATAAAATTTAATATTGAAAAAATTGACTTTCAATAAGTTTATAAAAATTTCTCAGTAAATTGTTTTTAAATTTTATTATTAAAAAAGTTGATTCGGAATTAGTTCATAGAAGTTTCTCCGAGTTTTGTTAATAAAAATAATAAGTACTCAATGGAGTGGCCATTTGAAATAAAAAATGTTTTTTTTTAACTTTTTGAGTGGCAGTTAATTCTGGATCTGCCCTTATATATTCTCGTATATATTAAAACAAAAAAATTGAAATGAACTATGTATGTTTTCGTGAAGAATGAAATCAGGATAGCAGCGAAATAAGATTCGAATATATATTCTACGATGAAATGGGTAATTCCGACAATGTTAACCGAGTAGAAATCCGCTTGCCTCTCACGCAATTAATCGTACCGTTTTAGAGCGATGGCAAGTTGTTGATTCTTTGACCTACATCGCTTCCCAAGAGTACAAAGACGTGCGCGACAAAAACTCGCGAGTTTTAAAAGCACGATGAGTTTAATCTATTTTGTTGGAATAACATCAGTGTATGTTTGTTATTTTGCAAGATCGTGAGTCTTCCCTCACACCACCGATAATAAAGTGGCGGATAAATTTCGTCGGCAAATAAATTATTCTTAGGTTTCCCTGCGAACGGACACTTGAACCGTCGGCCTCCATTTTTAATCGAACATTTTCAAGCAACTTTGTTTACCTCTTGGATGGGCGAAAATTGTCGCTGTGAATTTTCATTTGTCAAAGTACATCCCAAAATTTGTTTAAATAAATATTTTGCTACCCACACGGACAAAAATATAGTTCAAAAATATATTTTACATATATTTTATATACTTAAAATATATTCGTATATATTCTACGTATATCTCATTTATAAATTATTTATAAAGCGGCAATAACTTATAATATACAATATTTATATAATAAATATAAACTCGACATATATTTGTACGTATATTTTTGTCCCTGTGGGTACGAATGAGATAAAAAGTTTTTAAGGAAAAAATTGTTCGTTTTTCAGACACGAGAGGATTTCAGATAATGGGGGAAAGCAAGTAGAGAGATCCGCACATTACAAGATAGTGGTGATGGGTGGAGCAAAAGTCGGTAAATCAGCCATCATCAATCAATTTCTGTATAACACGTTTACATCGAAATACAAGCGAACCGTCGAGCAAATGCACCAAGGCGATTTCCACGTTTCCGGTACTCAACTTACGCTCCACATTCTCGACACCTCTGGTTCCTTTGAATTTCCTGCTATGAGAGAACTTTCCATTAAAAGTGCCGATGGCTTTATTTTGGTTTACGACGTCAACGATCCTTGCACCTTCGAGGATGTCGAAACACTGCGCTCCCAAATTCTTTCTTCCAGAGGAAAAGATAATCTACCAATAGTCGTCGTTGGAAATAAAACTGACATAACAACAAACCAGGTGACAAATTATATTATTCGAATTTTGCTTTAGAGAAATGTTCAACATCTTGGGATTGCATATTATTTTTTATTTTAACTATTTATAAAGTTACGATCGTTTGAAATCGTTCAACTAATTATTCAAACTTGAACAAAGAGTTGAACATAATATATGAGCCATAAAAATGTTATAACATTTTTCTCTGCTTAAGGCAAAAAAAATATGATGCAATTTTTGTACATAAATGAATACAATGTTTTTCTGAGCGTTTTATCGTATAATCATAAAAATGAAATGTGCCTGCAGACAAAAGGCTTTTTAGAATGTTCGTTAAATCGGTCAATTATATAGAAGAGAGAGAAATATACGAATAATTGACTCTAATCTAATTCGATTGGATTCTGGATTAAAATTTTGTCACAACAAAAAAACTGTAAAAAGTTTATACACACGATGCGTGATGTTTCAATTCTAACTTTTTCAATCTAACCCGTTTAAAGGTACTGAAACGAAAGCAATTTTTTTTATAAAAACCATTTTGATTTTCACGTGCTGAGTTTTGCGGAAAAAATGTATATTCGATTGCCTGACAAATTAAACATTTCATACGTCAAAAATAAAAGTAAAAAAAAAAAAGAAAGAAAATAACGAGCGAAACAAAATGTTTGTTCCAAATTGGACGTGAAATTTTCAATACCTCTGCAATAAATTTAAATCATTTTTACGATTTTTATGATCTCGCCATCTTCGGCGTTCTAGATAAAATATATTGTACAAGTTCGTACGTACATATGTCGGGACTTTTTGATTTA
>JAPYZS010000950.1:0-24142 GCA_030522925.1 Trissolcus japonicus
TTTTCGTTTTAAAAAACTGAGAAAGTTGATATGAAGTTGTCGAGTCTCGAACCCCAGCCCCATTCGCGCGCGGTCACTTAGGCTCCGAGCTATTCCACCGAATAGAGTTGGACGACATAGAGAGCCTACATACGTTTGATATAGGCGCTTCAAAAAATTGCTATCCAAATAGTAATATTTCGTGCGTACCTGACAAAATTTGTCACTTGAATAGTTCGTGTAACCGACAAAAATTACTAGTTGAATAGTAAAATTTCGTGTGTAACTGACAAAAATTGTTAGTTGAATAGTATTTTTTCATCACTTTTTAAAGAAATAACATGTAAAGTCAGTACCATCACACGATTCAGATGAAAACTAGTAAAAAGTACTGCTTCATTTCTATCCGTGCATGCACGACCTGCTCGAAGGCCTCTGCCGCGGAGACCTAGCTTTAATTTTTAATTATTTTTATAAGTACACGACATTTTTTTACTTTGTCTCAATTGAACGATCGAGTTCAATCGTTTGATTATGGTCCGAATTCACACAGTAATAAGCCTCCAGAGGTCACGCTTGGTCATTTGAAACAAAAAAGTATTATATTTTCGTCCGCAGAAATGTATCTTTTTATAACATATTTACCACTTATTTTAGGCGATTTAGTTCCACCCTGCGATCAGTGGACTCTTATACTAAATTTAAAAGAGATTGTCATAACAGTTTTCAGTAGAGTTATTGCAAAAGACACGCCTTTGTATCTGCGAGTAATTATAAGTGAGTATTTGCAATTATTACAACAACTGTTTCCAAATTCGATGAAGCCAAAGCACCACTTTACATTACATTATTCTACGAATGATAGGACCTCTTGGTAACATTTCTTGCCTTCGTTATGAAGCCAAACATCAAGAGGGGAAAAAACATCTCGAGTTTCAATTTGTCGTATCAACATTTGTTGAACAATTGCAACGAAGAATCAATTACATCTTAATCACGCGTTCATGCAGTATTCTAAGCAAACTCGAGATTTTTCTACATCTTCAACACGTTTAACTGTAGCTTATAAAATTACTGATTACGAATTTTTTGTTTCAATTATACCTGCAGGTTATACAAATGAAGTTTATTCAACACAAAGTGTCACTTACTTAGGCAATCTATTCAAGCGTGAAGCTATTGTTATTACTGCGAGTGAAACAGGACCAAATTTTTACATTGTTCATTCTATTCTGATAAACAAACATGAAAACGTATTTATTATAATAGCGAAACTTATTAATCAAAAAAATGTGTTTTATGACGAGCATATGTATGCCTACTCTTTAACCTCGAACGAATTTAAATGGAAAATGTTGCAGAAAAATCAGCTTGTTCACGTATTTGTGTGTTCGATAAACAAAAAAATTTCTTGAGATTTTGTAATAAAATTTTTGTAATAAATTTTTGTAATAAAAAATTGGATTTAACTAAATTATTTTTGTCGAGTATAATTCAAGTTGCACAATTTTATACTATCAATGTTGTGAAAATAAACTTCTTTATTTATAAATTGTTCGCAATACTTATTTGTAAAATTAAAATTACACATAACTTTTTATCTATAATATTTTTTTAAATTGCTCTAATTTTCTCTTTTGTTTTTCTGTGTCAATTTACGTGCTATCGTACCTTGAATACTGGTAGTTTTTTACGCTAGATGGCATGCGATTCTAGGCTTTCTCACTTGTACGAAGTTTCTGCACACAGTAATATATAAGGTCGAAGTATTCTACTCCATATATATGTAATTACGTTGCGTCGGTGATATGTATAAATGTATGCATGAAGTAATGAGATATGTATGTTAGGAATTATGTACGTTGTGACGATCATTCGAATTTACTAGCTAACTACGATCCAGAACCTGCCAACCTTACACTCTCTCACCTACCTAAAAAATGCCCGTTAATACTAGAAGTGCCTTCGAACTAAATTGCAAAACTTGTTTAGGATAAACAATTCTACGTAAAAATATTATTTTAAAAAATTATACAATATTTAAAAATTTAATATTTATAATTATAAAATTTAGTTTGCTGACACAGTTTAATTTGTTTAGATCGCCATAGCAAAATCTACTATTCGTAATTGCCAAAATTTATTTGATGAAAAAGTAAAAATTGTTAAGATTGCTATTTAAAAATTTACTATGTTGAATAACAATTTCAACTGTGTGCGTCTAAGGTCCGCGGTTTCCCATAAAACATGACAAAATATTATGTTGGATTTCTATTCGTGCATTGCTGTTTCAAATTTGGAAAAGTTTGAAAGTCCAAAATGAAGAGAGCCTCCGTCGCAATAATCGAAAATCTAAACGAACATAGGAACAACGAACTAGAGGATACGCTTGTTCTGTACGCAGCCGGAAATACAAAAGATCAAACTTGTGTGACCTCCGATGAAATAGCGGACCAATCTCAATTTGACAACGATGAAGTCGACGATACTCTCATTTTTTCGACAAGATCTAGTAAAATACTTGGAGGTATTTAAATTATTACTTTGTTATAAATTATTAATGTGAAAGTATGTGTATTGTTGATTTCTTTGTTTTTAGCCTTGGTGGAGCAAAAGTCTGGATCTCCAGTTGTTGCTGTGAATTTCAATAAAACCCAGGAATGTATCCTTCAAGATCCAAAGGAGCTCGAATCAGATTCACTAAGTAAATGTTCTACCAGTTCTTTCATTTTTGAATAAGTGTCTAAATGAAATTATAACAAATAAAATTCACTTGGTTTGCAGATTTTTGTCCCCAGAACAGTCATCAGTGGTTCTTCGACGGCAAAATATCCAACGACTTCTAACACTGCATCTCTTGAGAGCACTCTTTCTTGAGATGTGAATGGCAATTTTCCTTGCGGTAAGAGTTTTAAAACTGTTACTTATTCTGTATCAAATTACATAATTTAAAATATTTTATTTTTTTATCAAAGTTTCCGATCAACGAAAGACAGGGCCGGTGGATCTGAAGCGCAAGAAAATGTATTCGACAGAGTTTTTAACAGAGAACTATCACAGTATACAAGTATATATTACAAAAAAAATTTTCCGTAACTTCTCATCTTTTTGAAAATTTTAACTTTCTCACAAATATTAATTACATGTTGCTCTATGATTCCAGGTCAGAAAAGTTTCAACAAGAAACAGGCGCAACAATTTTGACATCGGCGGAAAAAAAAGAAATCTGGGATGAACATTTGCACTTTTCCCAGATTGAAACAACAGAAAAACCGAAAAAGAAGGAAGAGAGGATTTATGCAATAACTTTATGTATATAACTCTCGAAGAATCAAAATGTAATATCAACTTATTAGTATTAGTCGCGATTCTAAGGGCCTAATAACTTTCGCGAGTGACCGGAGTAATTACGAAATTTTGTAACGCTTTGAAAATACAACAGCACTATCTTAAGTAATCAGAATGGGTGGAGTCCAATTTTCTCGGTTAAACAAAATTTCTAAGCAAATTCGGCAATGGTGTGAGAAGCAAAATATATTGATTTCCGGTTATTACATTAAATCTAGTGATAATTACAAGCCTGATTTTGAGTTCCGATCGTGTAATATTGACACAGAATAATTTGTTAATGGAAAATAGATTCAGAAGCCGATGAAAATTGACGCGTTCATCTAAAATTAAGGATTTCTGGACCCCTTTTTGCTTTCCTGCCTTTTTCACTAATTTTGAAGCCACCACGAAAAATTATAACTGATCAAGATACTGGTTATTTAAATGATCAGTGTGAATTTATAGGGCGATAATTAATACTGCTGAGATCATAAGGCAAAAGTTTCATCCGTTCATTCCGTACTTTTGATTAAAAAAAGAATTATTAGTGCTTTCGATATGCGAGATGTTTAATGCTGAATAAAAATCACACAAGAGCAAGGCAATCGCTGAAAATTTGCGGGGTGATAATTAATACTACTGAGATCATAAGGCGAAAGTTTTATTGTTTGCTTTGCTGTGGTTTCGGTAGCAAGAAATGAAATTTATAGAAATTTTCTTTATAATCTAATATTTGATAATATGACAGGTGAATAATCTGCTCTACTATCCACTAAAAAACTGTCTGCCAAATTTTTAATTGTACCAGACATGTACCTAGTCAGTCATGGTATCCACTTTTTAAATTTCTATCAGTAAGTGAACCAATTGTAGGTAAGTACTCCACTTATAGGTAAGTACGTTTAATCTATTAATTTTATCTTTACGTCTTTAAAAACGTGTGATTGGAAGATGCATGAGGAGGGTACTACAAATTGATCACCTCGAAGAGGTGCTTCACACAATTATTATAGAACATCACTTATAAGTACTTTTAATCAATTATTTTTATAAAGAGAAGATTAAACCAAGGAGATCAAACCCATTTCAATATTTCTTATTCATCCATCCATTTAAAAAAAGTTGTGGTCACCTGAAGTTAGTTTTTTGTCTTCGGTTTATTCATTTTCTGATTAGTTGACGTGTAGAATTTGAAATTTTTAGAATAACTGAGCTGATAGGAAAATGGCACGAATTTTTTAAAAAAATTCTTTAAATTTTGACAGATACTATAAGCGCTATTACGATTGATCTCCTCGGAGAAAACATCTCATATAATTATGATCGAACTTCCAAGTAAGTTCGTTTAATTTTTTTTTAATAAAAAGAAAGGAATTTGAAAATGACTTACCATCAAACGCAATACGCTTCTTTCGTTGAAAAGCTTTGCTGGGAGCGTCAATATCGTCCAAAAACTTGTTTGTTTTTACTTCTGGATCTGCTTTGACTTCATCCCCCTCAGACTTCGTCGCATCTTCCGCGTCCTCATTGTCTTTATCTGCACCACCCGAATCAGATGCATGATACTCGAAAATGCGAATGCAACCACTATCCGTTTGTCTAGTTTCCACTTTTTTAACGGTCTTTTCATCGCAAACAACTTCACTTTTCAATACCTTATTGGCATTTTCGTTCTCTTTGCTATAATAATTCGATATCGGGAACAGAGGTTTGGTTTCATCAACCACTTTTTGCGACGACTCTTCTTCATTATCGGAATCATCCTCGTACCCTGGAACCAAGGAAACTTTAATTTCCCTCGGTGGTTTGTTGTTCGTTTTACTATTAGTTTCTTTTGTCCTTTCCGACTTTTTTAACAATTTGTTAGCTTCTCCAGAAGGCACAAGTTCATTGGTACTTTTATCACTACGGTTATTCTTGCTTCTATCTGACAGGTTTCGGTTTTCTGGCCCGTGTACCATGGGAATCATATTATCTGGCAAGGTTGGCCCCATCGGTTCCTTTCTTGTCGGACTAACTTTTTTTCTTTTCACCTTGGTTGCATCTTTACATTTGGCTTTGTCTGAGCTTTTATTTGTTGATTCATCATACGAATCATCTGATTCACTATTGTCATTCCCAAACGATGTTATCATTTCAATTTTCCTGAAAACAAATTAAATTAAAAAATCAAAATTTAGATAATCAAATTTTTAAACTATTCTGACAAGATTCATTATGAAAATTAACATCAAATGATACAATATGCAATGACAATTTTTGTTAAAACAATTACCCATCATCAGAATCATCATCTTTTGACCATGGTTTTTTTGCAACTGTTAATTGTCGTTCAGCAATTGCATGTTTCGATTGGTTTCCTATCTGTCGATTTCTGTTCCTAGCTACCACCTCCTTCGGTATCATCCCGTCGGGTATGTTGGCTTGCATGTGAGGATCTAAAATATAAGAGGTAAAATTTTAATAAACCATTATAATAAATTTCTTTCTTATGTAGAAAATAGATTAAACTTACAATTTTTTGCTGAGGTTGCTGGCCATTGCATAAACTGGGTGCGTGATGATTCGTTTTGAGTAGTGTTTCTTTTCAACCTCAATTCTTCAGGAATCTCCCACGTTACTTCATTAGTTTCCATATGCCAGTAATATGGATAACCAGTAGTTTCATCGTAACATTCTTGCCATTTATCTGAATCCACAAATTCATAATAAAAACATGTATTAAAAATGTTACCAATAAGAACACACAAAAATAACACAAAATAAATCAACTAAACATAAGAAAGAAACAAATACCTGTGGATTTATAATGTTTGTCATAGGTATGATTTTCATTGAGATTTCTCTGTTGATCTGACGATTTTTCTGGTTTGATTGCCTGTATTTCCTATGAAAAAGAAAGAAAATCAGTTTTTTGAGTTCTGATATTTAGACTAATAATAATAATATTTGACAAGATTCCAAATTTACCTTTAAGAAATCGTCAACCTTGTCATTCAATTTATTTGCTGACATTTTTTTGTCATCGGTTTCGCTGTCTGAGTCATAATGGCCCACTAAATTGATAAGTGGATTTTTCGTAGACTCATTTTCTTCAATATGCTCATCGACTATCTGTTCATATTTATCTATAAATAGACGAACAAAACAATTATTTAGAATTCAGAATGGAACATGAAATTAATAATAAATAAATAAATAAACAAACAAAATAAAACTTACTGTGCCATCTTCCTCTTGTAGATTCGGCTTGTTCGCCGTTGATATCCAAAATAGGTTTCCTCTGCCGTCTCTTCATATTTTCAAAACAAAAAAACACTTCAAAAATGATGTACCTTGTATAACCACGTGTGTCATTTATGACGAATCATTTATCAGAGTTGTGTTCCTTTCCGAAGCCGATCCTCCTCGCGTTCGAGTTCTCAAATCACAACAAAATGTCAAAAGAGATAACCTCAAAACTTGTGTTCATTCATTATTGTTGTGCAAATTCATAAATTTTTGTCAACTTTACTAGTCGGGGGTCCTCACACACTCAAAATTCACATGATTTGTCTAGTTGCTTGACACCAAGCCACGAAAATTGTGATAAATAAAGGGTTAAAAAAAGGCTACTCAGAGTCTTGAGATAATTGATTGTGTACAAAACTAATGCAACCATGAGTTCTACTGCGTTTCACGACTTTATACAAAATCAACTCCGATGAAGATGTGTGTAAATTCGTGTAAATGAAATACACAATAATGAGAGTGTATTAGTTAGTTTAGGCACTGATTGAAGATTTTTAGTTACGTGGATTGCCACCATGACCTAATGGCGCTAGTGTAGTGTGTTTGTGTCATTTCAAAATTTCAGTTTTATATTATAATAAATAATAATAATGTCACTAATGATAGAATGTATTAACAAAAATATACATAACAATATAAACTTAATAATAAACAAAAAGTATTGACAAAAATAATACCAATTATAATAATTGTTATTATTATAAACAATAATAACAATAAAAATAATAATGTCGGAAATATTTGTTGGATATTTATAAGATGAGGTACAAAGGAGACAATATTTTTGGAATCATTATTTTAATAAATAGTCGTATAGATGATATACAATATGCCATGGAAGGTTGATATATTAAACGATGAAAGGGAATCGTACCCTTGTTGAATCCTGTTAAAAATTGCAACAAATCTCTTTCAAAACAAAATCAAAATAAAGGAAAAAAACTTTCGCATATTAATTTTTTTCAACAATCACATTTCAAATCTCACAATTGTCAAAAGACAGAAAAGGAGTTGAATAAATTGACAATGTCAATTTATTCAATTTAATGTCATTGTCAATTCGCAAAACGCAAAATGTTGACCGATTTAGACAATTATTTAGGTTACAATTTTCAACAGGAATGTGACGTGTGATTAAAGTTTTTTTTTGTTATCACTGCTATTATTCGTATAATTATTTTATCGTGATTTCCACATCCTCGGTCTTTTAACTGTCAAAGTTCACCCTCCTTTTTATATATAATATACCAGCGGTACAAAAATTATACGCAATATAAAATTAAACAGTACCATTTTGATATGGCTAAAAAAACAATACATCTCATAAATGTAAGTGAAAAAGATTGACGATGACTTTGCTACATATTTACATTCTCACTTTTTTTAATTCAAACCAAAATTTGTCATAGGTGATGTAGAAGAAAGACCGTTTTGTTATTATTACAATATTTTTTGTACTTTTTTATCATCCTTGAAATGGAAAACAAAAACCATATACATCATGTGCAATACTATGCGATATTTTGTATTACAGTTGCAGAGACAATATTATGTTTCATTTATATATGGTAACACTTTGCTTTTCAATGCATTTTTCTGCAATTGTTGCATTTACAATTTTCTCACTTCAACAATCTCCAGAACCGTCGCGAAAAGCATCGAATTTGTAACTTAACAAGATATCTTAGTGCGTCAACATTCTCATAAAATCAACCGCCACTGAGAAATAATTTGACAAAAAAAAAAAAAAACGAAATAAAAAACCTTCAACTTGCTCATAAAATCGAGACTTACAAATTTCGCAACTAATTACGAATTTATACAAACAATTTATTGTCGAAACAAAAATAGTCAATCGGTATAGAGAGACAATTAAACGAATGTAATATCACAAGTACACACAGCAAAATTCTTACAATCATATGTAAATTTCTTACGAATAAGAAAAAAATTGTTTTTAACACGATGCGTTGTTCCTCTTTGATAGATATCTTAAACTGCGATTGTGATGAATTTCGAGAAGAGTCGGACCAAGTTGTGAGCAGGGCATTTGCGCGAGCACCAAGCTTTGCATGAGATCAATGTTGCGAATTTGCAGTACAATCGCGAAACTTAATAGCTAATTAAAAATTAAAAAAAAAAAAATAGTAAGTACGTCGAAGCGTTGGGAGCGTACATAACTCATTGTGATGTGACAGTTAGCAATTTGTGCCTTGATTTCGATCAAGTTTTTTCTTTCAATTGTACAAATAAATTAAGTTGCAGTTTCAATCGTAACATTGAATTTATTCGACTGACAAGTACTGATAACGAAACTCTCACCTTAATTAAGTCCGTAACAGAAATCATGATCAATGAGATTAAAAAATAAACATGCGTTGTATGTACATGTGAAAATACTCTCAAACGTGCGCCCATTCATCCTCGCATGCATACGACTGAATTCAACCTTCTCGAGGACCGTTTATTATTTTGAATTATCATCGTTAGCTTCGTACGAAGATGGCAACTTAACTTTACAGAAACTGATCAGCCTTTAACAGGTGGAGTTAAACTTTTAGTACAAAATTGTTAAATAAAGTGTAATAAATAAATAACCGAGATAGAGTAAGCTAAAACTCCAAAGATCAGGTACGAGACGTGCTGATGAGCCTACACGTTCAGATGAATTTTTTTTCTCAGCCAGATTAATAAGCTTATACAATAACAATGGCCGCTTCGTACAAATGCTCTCAGCTTACGTAAAATAACAAAAGTTCGTCAATAAGTCGCCTTTTTTTAGCAATTCAATGGGAGACAATATTTCAGTTGATCATTTCGGTTTAACAATTTTCTTTCTACATTTTATTCGGTTTGACATTATTTAGGAACTTAAAAAAATGTTTGCGGACAATACCTGCTAAAAATTCAAACCAATGTTCACATTTCAGCGATGAATCATTTTTCTTATAAAATGATGATATAATACTTTGTTTCTCCAAAGCATGAGAGAGCTTATGAAGTTTTACATTATGAATTCATAAACGATGATTGACAATCGTACAAACGAAATGCAAAAAATTATCGACTGATGAACGAAGTGAATTGTGTTTTACGTCTAGTTTAGATGGTAGAAAAAAAAACTTGTAGTTAGTCCACAATGTAATCTTGGCTCCGATTATGATTCGATTGGCAAACAAAATCGGTGACTTTTATGGCAAGGATTTTGTATGTAAAAATATGCTTATACTAGAATCAAACTTATCACAGAAGCTATTGTGGACTAGACACTTTTTATCTTCCATCTTAAATTTGAATTTCGGAAACAAAACCTATAATATTGAAAACCTTTATTTCAAAATATTTTGATCCAAGGTAAAATATCTATTTCAATTCAATAAAAAATGAAAAACTAACGTTTCGCATTGAATCAAATTTCAAAGGCGGCCATTTGTGATAAAAAATGTGTAGCCATTTAGTAGTTGGCGTTGACAGCATTTGTGCTTACGGAAATTCATTGGTTTGACTAGTTGAATGTAAGTTTTTTTTTATGATAGCGTATTGTCTATGTACAAATCACGATTAGGTGGGGGGGATGCATACGATCTGCATGGGTGCAAATTCATTCGAGATACAATGTCTATCACAATGCGAAAAGCTTCGCCTTGAACAATACAGCCAGTCGAATTTTTGTTACGCCACTCGTTATTACGCCAAAACAAATTCGTCGGCTAATCGAATATAAAAAAAATAAAACGTTTAATGTCTTTAACATTTGTTCTCTTCAATGTTCGTAACATGTTTTTCTCGCTTCATCATCATTTATCTTCAATTTTCGTCTCTTTATTAATTCAGCAGTTTACCATCATTTAACTGGTAATGAGTTTTTGTGTCACAAAGTCTCTATCATGTGTTTCTTACTCAATGTAAGTAGGAACTTAAAAGACATGAAGGGATAATGAGTTTAGAAAAATAAATAAATCAAAGATTGCTATTTTGATCATGGATCGTATCCTGCAGAGGTTCTTTCGAGATCAAGCGATTTCCATTTGTTCTAAATGTTCTATTATTAATCTATGCGATGTAGTTATGGCAAATGTAATATTTAAAATAGGAAGAACATTTTAATGGAAGAAACAATTTGTGTAATTCTGAATGTATCGTTTAAGTATAAAGTACACTTCTGATCGAATATACAAATTATGTTTTTTGTAGATCAAATATAATACTGCGAAAATCTCTGTATAACACGAACAAAGAGAAGTGAATTAATAATCTTTTAAATTGTAGAACTTTTGCAAACGTTGCTAAACGACGTTTTACACGGCTTGAAAGCTTCTGCTAACTCGATTCGACCCACAGTCAAATAACTACAGATAACTTTAAACTTTTCTTAAAATATGTTACAAATTGAGATTTCGATCCAAAAATGATTAATGAATGATTAAAAATTGAGGAAAGAAAAAAAAAGGAACAATTGATTTGTAAACTGTTGCCCGAACGCAAATTCGTATTGGAAAAATTAAACTTTTGATAAAACATGAAAATCGAAACTTAAAATTCGAAACAAATCGTTTGATTAACACGGGGGCAATGCAAGTTTGCGTTTCATCAGTAACAAAAACAATTTTCACTAACTTATTTTGTTCAAAAAAGTGGCTTTCAGCCCGTAATAACGATGAAATATCTGCGATGATAAATCACAAGTTAAAACCGCGCAAACGACAATTCTAATTTTGCAAATCAGCACAGCTCTGCCGACGATGAATATGTTTGATACACGACAAATTCGCTATTAAATGTCTTTTTTTCTTATGGAAACAGTGATCTTGCACATCAAAATTTGTTGTATACCATTGCTTTTTTGCAGGTCTTGTTTGAATTTCGTGATTATGCTTCTGTGGATGCAACCAGTGAGCCCTTGGGTGTGTACGCGGTTGCGTTGGGATCTAGATTTGATACGGTGCATCCTGGACAGTTATCGGCGAGGAGTTTCGAACCGCCGCTGATTAGAATGTCGTTTGCTATACGAAGTTTAGACGTTGCGCAAGTCGGAGCCGAACCGAATGTATCTTGCGGCATCACAGCTAAGTCCTGAGCAATCTTGGCTTTCAAGACTTTTACTTCCTTTTCTTGATTCCTGATTAAGCCTGATAAAGAAAAAAAAAACAAACAGATAAATTTAAGAAGTTAATAAAATAATTCAATTGTTTTAATATGTTTAATAACAAAAAAAAATTCTTACTATCTTTAATTTCAAGTTGACGTTTAGCCTCGCCAAGAGCAGAGAAAAGATCAAGTTTAATACGCGTTTCTGCACTGAGACTCTTCTCCAAATGAGTATTTTTATCTTGCAAAGCACTGAGTGCTGAAAGCAGAATTTCTGTTTCTCCATGACTTTCCTTGCATCGTGATAAATCTTTATCCAACGTGGACAATCTATAATAACAAATACATCATTAGATTATGATTTTTGTTTTCATTATAATAGATTATTTTGTTCAACTTGCCTCTCATCTTTTGTCTTTAAATCTCGACGCAAATTCTTTATATCCTGCTCCATCTGGGCTCGACGTGATTTGCAAGCATCTGTACACTCTTGACGTACCAGTGCTTGTTGAGGTGGAGCCACTGCGCATCGTGCTTCTTCAGCTAAGCGTCTCGCTTTCCTTTCGGAAACTAAAAACGCTTCGCATGCTGTGCGTTGTTTGCGTTCCTCTGATATTCGTTTTTCTAATGAATTCATTAATTGCTTATCCATTTGTCGTGCATTCACCAAGCCGTTGACTCTGCAAACATCGATTCAATCAAATAAATTTGATTTTCAAAATTAAATCACACCTTTCTTATTTTGTTTTTATTCAAACGATATTTACCTGCTTTGCAACTGATCATTATCGTGTTGCATTTGCTGGAGATCGCCTTTGGCCTGGCGTTCGCCAGAAAGCAGTGTGTTAATTTGAGATCGTAATTCTTGCTCAAGCTGGCGACTAGACTGTAATTCAGACTTGAGTCGTTTTACGTCCGCTTCGAGTCTGCGACATACCAGTAACCTGTTTAAATGAAGAAATAAATAAATTTCAGATTAAACTGGTAATGAAATATTTATTGTAAATAAACATTTGTTAATTTATTAAAACGAAATTTACTTCTGGCAATACTCGTCCTGTTGCTTCTGTTGCTCAGCAACAGAATCAACTGTGGATTTGACCTGACGATTTTTGCGCTCGTTACGTGTGTTGTGTGCCACAGTCGAGGAGTCTTTACTCTCTTTAACATTATTACATTTACCGCTGGCCGGGCCATTTGATTGCGCTTTCAAAGAATTGTGCGCTGAGCCTCCGCCTTTCACAGTTTTGTCCTTCTCTGCTTCAACAGCTTCGAAGTCGTTCGCCGAACTGTATTTCATAACAGAGAAAACCCGCTCAAAAATGTTGATTGCAACACCCTTTATCGTATGTCTAAATTTTCAATTAAAAAAAAAACAATTTATAAAATAACTTTTGCTTTTCAAAACTAACATCCACTTGCGACATCAAATGTTAAAAAACATACCCGATTTTTTCAATGAATTGAAGATCGGTGGAAGATATAGTAGTACCGTTTGTGTGAATATACTTTTTGTCAGGATGCGATCCAGTTGCTGCGCTTGTTTTGTTATATTGGTCCTCCTGTTTCTCACCCTTGTCAAGAGACTTTCTGTGACTGTTTTTGGTGCTGTTGTTTTGTGTTTGCGGCGCATAATGCGTCCCATTGTGAACAACACCATTTTGTAAATGTGTATCTACAGACGCATTGGCACTCCCTAAAATATACACACAATTGTAATAAAAATTTGTAATTATAAACAAACTTACTCCAAATCGAGTTAATGACTGAATTGTTAATTAATACAAACTACCTCTGCTTTTCTCTGGACTTGGATTGTACTGTGTATTTGTCCTGTGAGGCTGCGATTTGGTTTGCTGCTCTACGGGCGCAGATGCAGCTGTTTGTAACTGCGCTTGTGACTGTATTTGTTGCATACTTGTGGACTGTTGCTCCACAGGTAACGCTTGTTGCAATAATTGAAAATAAAAATCATTTTCTTTTGCAACGTCTTTTTGTTTCCTCTGTAAATAAAAATTTCATTGTATTAATATTTACCATAATTTATTTAATCTTTAAATTATTTTCCTTGTTTACCTGTCTCATTCTGTAGCCCACATAACTTTTAAAACCAAACCCTAGCGTGACTACAGGATATCCGATGCTGCAACAAGTGCATTTTTTATTTAAAAAAACAATCAGTCTTGGTCGTCATTTTATATTGCAATTGGACAAGATGTAAAATTAATTATATCTTGCGTGAGAAAGTGTCACGAGTGTAATTATGATTGCACTTGCATCAGGATTAGTTGAACAGGAAACAGATGTTTCATTACATTCAAAGTGTATTGTATGTATGCACAAAATAAGAAATAATAAGAATACATTACCAGTGAGCCGCAAATGGCCTGCAGAGGTCTAAATGAACTGGCATGTGGCGAGCTTCTTTCAACCGAACAGCTGCCTCCATGTAGAAAAACAGCATCCATAGCATCACAGTTGGTAAGCACACACCTTTGTCTAAAATAAACAAACACTTTTTTAGGAAAGAGATATGAACAAAAAAACAGAAAAACATATTTATATTAGGTATGATAATAAAATAAAACAACATTTATAAGAGAAACGATTGTTTGTATATAAAAAAATTTGTTTTTCTTCTATGTTTTTTTTAATTTAGGTCGGGACGTATCTAATTACATAATTCTGTGAGCAGAAAGCAGAACTCTGATTCAAAATTTAAATCGTACAAATTGTTTATGTTAATTAAGACCATCCAAAATTTTGAAAACAATTCTGCTAGATGTATACAATTTTTTTCAGAATGTTTGTTTTTTTCAAAAATTGACGTTTAAAATTGATTAATAATATGAAATTTACACGGTCGTAAACAGAGTTTGTTTATAATTTTATATTACGCTCTGAAATTAAAAGCAAATATAAAGTATTTTGTTTATCTTTACCTGTGTGCCAAACATATTGTACCCACACATATGTACTGGCAGCGAAGAACAACCAATGTATAGGAATAAAAAAGAAACAGATCATGTCTGAGGTTAGTGCGATACAAACGAAGAACACAGAAAAGGCCTGAAACAAGATTCACAGTTAGTGGTGTAAAAAATGTTGAAAAGAAAGGTTATTGAAAAATTGATCAGAAACTCACCAAGCCTTGATATTTGAAAGAATCGTAAACACTCCGGAGTAGCAACCAGAAAGGCCAGAGAAATTCAAAACGAAATTCTAAAATAAAGTCGGCCAAAATCACCATTGCCCATAGTAGAAGGAATTTGAGATACAGTAGTGTGCTGCAACAGATAACACAAATGTATTTTAAATGTAAAGCTTGCAAAAAAGTCTTGTAAACAAACACGTTTCTCGTTACATCACAAAATGGCCTAGAAATAATAAACAAACGTTCGTTTGCAATGTCAACAAACTTTGGAGCGAAATTTTCAAGCGAATCAACCGGTTGGACAGGAAATTGTTATCCGATCGGTACCCAAAATCGGTCATGGTGAAAAAAAGATTGAGAATCAATCGATCGTGGCGTTGATATTTTTGTAAACAAATGCGTGACAAAAACCATGGTGGTGATCGACGAGGTTGAAATAAAATGAAGGGGGACGAATTTGGAATGCACGAAATCTCGCGTTGGCGAGGGCAGCGAGCGCGACACCCGAGACGGCACCGAACGAGAATTTTGGTTATTTTTAAGATCGGCCATTGGCGTGCAAACACATATGGCGACGAGTCCGCCAACTGATTGCATACCTTCCGTAGATCCCCTCGGTGATCTTGTTACGTTTCAAAGGCCTCCGGAGCTTGCCGCACTCGGCATTTCTTCTCTTCATATTCCCCCGTCACTGTCACCACTGCGATGCAACGTTACTCGCGATGCAACACAATTCAAAAAATGATAAGCCACGATGAAAACACTCGCTCGCGACACACACTATCAGTCTCTTTTGTTGTCATTCGTTTGTCTCCTGACCAGTCGTAACTCGACCAACGGAACAGGGAACGCTGCGGAACGTGAACCGCGACCTGCCGCCGCTTCCAAATCCCCTCCCCCTCCCCCCTACTCGTCAAGGCTCCTTTTGAGTTCGCACAATTGTTTAAACCTTTATTTATGATTTTAAATTGATTCTATTGATGGGAAATGAAACAATCAGTTGTGTTGATGAGTATAGTTGAAAGAGGAAACGAGAACAATGATGGGGAAGAAGGAATGGAATTATTGATGATTTATTTTTGCACGGATATATGCAATTCATGAAAAATTCCCGCCACTAAAACGCCATCTATACGTCAAAAAGTGAGCAGAGAGAGAGAGAGAGAGAAAGAGAGAGGGAAGCGTGCGCGAGAGAAAATAAATCCAAACACAGTGGATAAAAATGGCGGACGAGAACGAGGACCAGTGGCTTTACGGTGATTCTGACACTGTTCCTGCTGAGAAATCCGCAGAATCCAAGCCGGATGATGAAAACCAAAAAAATGAATCGTTTTTCGATTCCCAAGAAGATTCCTCGATGATGGCGTCGAGGATGTCAAACGACGAGATGAACGGGACTTCAGTGGTAACATAACCTTAACTCTTTTGCATGCACTGATCAATCAATGTATTATAGCTTTGACGTTAAATCCATTTTCTGTAAATTCGAAACGATGAAATAATTTTATTGCTTAGAATCATGATTTCTGAGGGACATGAATTTGGCGAATGATTATTTGTTGTTGTTGAGAATTTGGAAATGACCATATCATGTTTCAGGAACCAGGCGAACTGCCGGAGGACGAATCGCAGTCCAACATGAATGAACAATCTGAAATGCAAGATCACGAGAGAACCGAAAATGGCACGAAGGAAGATGACAACACGGAGAATACAGAGGCCATCTCAGAATCTGATTCTGATGACGATGTGCACGTCGTAATTGATAATATCAAGTTAGGACCGGCACAGTACAGTAACATCAATATCAAACGAGGTGGCCTGATGCCCTCGGCCAGCGGGGTCTCCGAGAAGCTTTCAAAACAACCGGGCAAGTTTAGCATCGATGAATTTGAAACTATAGGATCTATCAATGGCATTCCAGCCCACGAGTTCAACTTGGATCAGTTGGAGGACAAGCCATGGCGTCAGCCTGGTGCTGATATCACGGATTATTTCAATTACGGCTTCAACGAGGATACCTGGAGGGCGTACTGCGAGCGACAAAAACGAATGCGAAGCGAATCCGGTGTTGGATTGATCCTAAACGCAGGGGGCCCCGGTGCAAACGCAGCAGGTGGTCCAGGTTCCAGAGTACCTCAAGTCACGATTACGAATTACAACAGCAAGTATTCTGGTATTATGGGACCCAAGAGAGCTGGTCCACCACCTGGTAGAAAGATGGCTGGCACGATCGATGTTATTGGCAGCACTGGATTGGCGTCCAGGAGGAACTTGGACAAGTCGCCCCCGAAGGAGAACGTTATCCAAGTGATGACAGCCGACAGGAGAGAGTACTCGAGAAAACCTGGCTTCCCTGACATGAGCGTGCCCCCTCCTGGGCCAGGCTTGCCACCGTCTTTCGACATGCCCCCTCCTGGTTACCCTGGCGAGCATACATATTTTGTGCCCGAAATCGATCCTTATTATCAAAGTTACGAACCCACTCAGGACAGACAGTGGGGCAATGATCCAGTAAGAAACAATTATTACCACCGAAATTAGCATATTATATGTAATTAAGATTTTATTAGGAAATATATCATGTTTTAAGATACCAAATACCTTATGCTCATTTTACAGTCATGGCAAACAAACAATCTATCGATTCCCCTAACTGGTGGAGATGATGCACCTAAAACCATACCCACCATGGTTCCACCTACACAAATTCATCATCAAATGATGAGGGATGGTAGAGATCGAGATCGCGAGAGGGATCGCGATATGGATCGTGAGAGGGACCGTGAGAGGGACAAGGATTCTAGTATTCGGGAACGAGAAAGGGACTCCATGACCAGGGAAGACGAACGGGACAGGGACAGAGCACGCTCTCAGTATAGACACAAAGAAAGGTTAATGACTTTTAGTATTTCAGTGCTTGATATTAATCTATTTGAGTTGTGTAATTCTGTAGGTTTATTAATTTACAAAATGTCTGCATTTTCAGACACCGACACCGGTCCAGGTCACGATCTCGCCGACATAAATCAAAATCGAGGAGCCCCAGTCGACGTAAAAAGAAGTCCAGACGTTCGGACAGAGAAAGGTCTAAAGAAGATAGCGAATAAACACTTTTTTGTCTACAGCTAATAGCATTACTTATTTGTACGATCTTTCACAATCATTACAGTGTATCTGAAAGGATACATGGTCGTCTGCATATGTCATGAACTTTATATTACTTGTACAATGATTGTACGATCCTTCATTGTAATTGAGTCAGGTTTATTTGTTTACACTTTGTTTGGAAATCAGTTTGTTGTATATAAAAAATGAATGTAACGAAAAACATGAAAAAACAAAAAATTTTGCGATAAAATGACGTCAATTTTTTATCTTGAAGAAATTTTACTTTAATTTATTTCGAAATATTATATTTTGAGTTATAGTAATGATCAGTTTTTAACTTGTACTTTTCGTATTTGAATTCAATTGTTCCAATGCTGCCAACTTAGAAGTAAACATGAAGTTAGGATATGAGCGCGCCAAATGTCAAAAATGTCAGCCGCTGATAGGTTTATTATTGAGTAGAAAAATGAAACTATTTTTTATTCGTCATACATGAACAGCATTTTTTATTATTTTCTTTGTTAGAAAAATACTTTTATAATGGACCATACAAATTTTGATATCAATTTTGAATACGACTACATAGAAGAGTGTGAAGCATTATACGATGATATAACTTTCGACAACAGGCAAGTAATAAAATATAAATTCTAAAAAATGAAACGAAATTGAAATATAATTTTCGCAGGATATCATGGATTCGTGATAGAGTTTTAGTTTTCTTGGGCATAGGAAATAACGAAACAGCGTTCGATCACTTGATGACTGTAATAAACTTGTTCTTATACGTCCATATGTTTATTTATAAATCTTACATTTTATGACCGTCAAATTGCAGAAAAACCAACATCATAACAGAAGGAAATTGAATAAATTGTTCCTAAACAATAAGAACTCTTTGGATCTGGATAAAAAAATTGTTTATTTTTACAAAACTATTTACAATAAATCTGTTGAAGAAATATTTTTCAAATGGGAAAAAGGTAATTTTGTTGATTTTTATAGTTAATTTGAAATTTTATTATACAAATTAAAATAATTAGAATTTAATATTTAAAATTTAAAATTAATTAAAATTTGTTTTCTTTTTTTAATTCTTTTTAAAAAACAGTTCTACCAATTCCTCCACCCACATCTGTAAAACCAAAGATAAAAAAGGTGAAAAAAAGTAAAGGAAAAGACAAAAAGAAAAAAGTCGAGAAGAAAAGTGGCAAACAAAAGAAATCAAAAGCAAAAAAGGAAACTAAAAAAGGTGATGTTGCTCACACGTTACTACAAGAAAATGAAGAGCCTATTATTCAAGAACTCACTGAAACTGAAACGAAGAGTATTGCCTCCAGTATGTAAAATTTATTTTCTACATTTTTAATGTTATTTATTGCTCTAGCACATTAGGTTCAAAGATGGTTTGACGCTCAAGCGTCGATCCAACGTCGAGCCACCATCGAGACATCATTGAGCCAGCGTCGAGCAAAAATATTTATTTTTAATCATAAAACAGCCGTTTAAAAATTAAAATTTAGAAATATTTAAAATATTCTAAATTTTTCGAATTATCAAATTTTATATATTCAATTTTTGAAATTTAGAAAACATGAAACATTGAAAACGATTTATATTTTCATATTTTTTCATAAGTGTCCAATTATGAAACAAGTAAAAAATGTGTGATAATTTGATAATCAATCATCGGACGCTTGCCCTTCAAAACATGAAATTTCACTTTTTTCGTATGTATTCAACGAATAATAGTTTCGATAAATTATAGTTTGATTAATACATTTCATTTACCGTACTTACATGAGTTTTTTTCAGTTTCTGAAAATTAAGTATCAGCTGAGAAGACTCACGTAGAAACTGAAACTTATTAATCAAAACTATTATGTTGTAAATAAATATGAAAAAGGTGAAATTTAATTTGTTGAGCGGCAATGTTAAATACCGCCACCGTGCAAGAAATAAAAAATTGCATATACATACATTATCGCTTAGGGTCCGTGAACGCAATATTTTTGGTTTTTAGGTTTTTGGTTCGTTTTTGATACGAAAAAAATTTATATTCGAACAAAGACGTTATTTTTGTAAATAATCAGTCGTAACTTTTTTGGAACTAAGATTTCAATAACAGGACTTGAAAGTACATGAAATTTTACAAAAGACATGATGAGTTGAAATATTTTGCAGACTAATTTTCATGGAAATTATGGACGCTCAAATCTTCCGGCCAAATCCATCTGTACAGGGCTTAATGGGTTAATTAATCTTCTGTTAGTTTTGCAACGTTAGTTAATCTTTTCATTTCCCTCTTTATAAAGTTGATTGAAGGAGGAAGTTAGCAGCAAGTTGGACTTTTGACTATGTTCATGCGTCAGCTTTTTATTTTTTGACAGGCGAATTTGTTTTGACATTTAGCAAAATTTTAAACGAGGAAACTAGGACTTGAACCCGGGCGCGCGAGAAGCGCGTTCCAACCTCCTAGTTCGATAAAAAGTCAATATAACAATGCATTATCACTTTAAGATTTTATTTTGAAACTTAATATGAAGAATATTTTGTAAAATTCTTATATCATCGCGATGATTTTCTTACTAATTTTTATTAGAAAATTAATGATAAGTTTTTGTAGGAATTAGTAAACTCCTACAATATTTAAAACACAGGTCTGATAAAGATATGTAAACTCCTCCAAAATATCATTTGCATAAAAATCGTTACTAATCATTGAGTTTTGATACTTAAAAAATAATAGGTGGAAAATTTTTAATGGCGTTATGTCGTTTTTTCTTGTTACATTATTATGTGCAGTAATTATTTATACTTTTTTATTCATTCTTTGTTTTTTTTTTAATTTTTGATTTCAAATTTAACACCATGGGGTTATTACTTGTCGAAATAACGAATTATTTCGACAATTGCGTTTATTAGACGCACTTGTCCTTTTGTTTCCCTCTGTCTTTTTTGGGCTTTAAATTGTTAGGCTCGCAGACCGAAAATATACTCTACCGTCTCCACGAGTCTCTTTAGGTTAGAACTGGGAACCCTGAAAAAAGTCTGTTTTAATAAAAACTATAAAGCAATACATAACAGTGTGGAAGTATATATTGCATACGCTTAAGGTGTTTTGAATTGTTTCTATTCACTTCTACCATATGGCATAATTCTAAAACTGGCTACAAATTTATAAGAAAGAATAATATGTTGAAACCAAAAAAGCTTACGATAATTTTAGGAGAGGATTTTCTACAGAAACTTTTTCTTTTTTGTGGATGTTAAAAAACTCTCTGTCGATGAGTAAGTGTGTCAAAAAATTCGAGACATAATCAGAAAGATTGGAATCTTCTCGAGCATCTGTTGATGCGTTTTGATAGTAACTTAAAATCAAAAGTCCGATAAAACTTGATTTGAAATAGGTTTCAAGATCTTGGTTCGAAATAAACTTTATGGTGTTAACGGTTCAAACCGTATTACAATGTTCACAAACGAGTTTTCAGGTTTCGCAGTTTCCCTCTAACAATCCATTAAAGAGAGATGATTGTTTATTTGAAGGACAGGGAATTGCAGAAGGATCACCTTGAGGGTTCAAGATATTACCCGACATAACTAAAAAACAAATGACACAAAATAAAAATCATGTATATTTAATGTTAATTAAGAACAAACTAAACATTGTTGGTAAAATTTAACAATTTTAATATAACAGAATGACAGAAAAACACTCAATTATTATAGGTTATAGTTTGAAAAACAATTAATTTACCAATTAATTATTAATTTAAAACGCATTCAAATGTGAATAGCGCCCGATGTCAATGTTCTCGTTCAACTTCAATATCGATTTGATCATTGAAAATTTCGACCACAATGTCGAGGGAAGTAAAGTTTGCAGACGTTCGTTAAAGTATGTCAGAAGGACGGGTTCCGCGTAGCTCAAAATGTTTTTAGCTTTTGTTATTTTTGTTAAGTTATATTTTGATTTATTGAAATGAGAATATATTTTATTTGGAATGATGAAAGGTACGCGGGAAATTGGAGAAGGGTCATGTGAGCAATTTTGAATTGATGGACGATGAGGAGATAACGCGATTAATCAAACGCTAATTAGAGTAAACTCGAATGAGCGCGGCTCGAAAAGATTTGGCGGGCAGTTGTCTTTTGCAGGTCCGAGTAATCGGAGTTAATGTAAAACTAGATTCAAGTCTCGCGTGGTGTAACGTGTGCGCTTCTTCGTACTAGACTCAAATCAATCCGCGAGTTCGATAGATGTTTAAAGGATTAAATAAAGTCCCTCGAAGTCAAATCGAAATGTTTATTGTGATTCCCAGAAGTTCCCGCTTCCCCGCCAATGTCGACCTGTTTACACTTTTTGTAAGCAAATAACAAAATAAATTTTGTAACTATCACCCAATTTATCCGGCAAGAGATCCACTTCAACTGCAGCAACAGCTTCGAAAATATCTTGCGGGATGTCTTCGTTCGCATTTAAAGCCACTTGAATTGAAATAAAAATTTTAGAGATAGACAGAGAGGTAGATAGATAGGAGATATTTTAATTTTAATAATAAGATTTAATATTACGATTTTAATATTTTAATTTAATTCGCGATGTACAAAATCTTAAATCCTAAATTGCTTTTAATTAAACATAAAGCGCTCTCAGGAAGATCAGTGTTCACTGTACGCCAACTATTGAGCAAGTGATGCTCTTGGCTGTAGAGCGCCGTCTTATATAGTCCCCACGCGCCTGACTGCGCAGCCAATCATACGCCCGCGTCTTCTGATTATCTGAGCGAACAGATGCGAGCAACAAAAAAAGAAATGGAAACGTTGAAATTGTATTTCATGTTGTCCTGCATTCAAAATTTTTAATCGCAACCAACGTCGTATTACAGAATCTTCAGAAATCGGATGTTGATTTTTGGCAAGCTCGAGATTTGATTGAGACAGCTCGCAAAGATTTCGTAGAGTTTCAAAGAGAATATGCTCAAGCCAAAACCGAAGTAGTTGAATTGGCAGAAACTTGAAACGTACAGATGAAATTTTGCGAAAAACGGATAAAGAAAACAAAACGGCATTTCGATGAACTGTGCGAAGATTCACAGCTTTCTGATGGTGAAAAGCGTTTTCGAGTCGATGTACTAATAATAATAAATAATAGTAATAGTAATAGTAATAATAGTAATAGTAATAAAAATCTCGGAAAAAAGTACACCATTTTACTTTTTTTTTTACATTTTACATTTTACACAATTTTATTTTTGGCCTGTGATTTTTATTTGTTTTGTAAAAGTACACCGATTACCTGTAGCTGTAGCTGTCTTACAAAACAAATTTTGAAGTTGCATTCAGTAAAAGAGCTGGTTAATTTGCTGTTAATTGAGTATTTTACTCTTTCGGCTAGTTTTCCGGGTGTATGCTCGACAAATTTACTGTTTCTAACTATTCCGCTAAACGTTGCTTCAGCAGAACGATCTTTTTCAAAATTAAAGATAATTAAAAATTATTTGCGGAATTCAATGACCCAAAGTAAATTGAGCGATTTCAGTATTCTGGCCATCGAATATAAAGTAACCAATACCTGAAAGGAAAATTTAGACGACATTATTAAAACTTTTGTTAAAGCTAATGTTCGCCGTGTTAATATTTAAGATCGCCGTGTTAATAGTAAGTCTCTATTGTATTTTATTTGTTTGTCAGTCACAAAACAATATTTAGATATTTAACATAATAAGAATTAGAAAATATATTTATTTGTTCAGCATAATGAGTTTGATCGTTTGCAATACCATCGACTGTGAATAATTCACCCATTTTTTTACACAGGGTCCCCTGCACAGTCACTTGGTCTGGGCCCAGTGAAAGGTAGTTTCGCCACCGGTTTAAATCGAAGAGTTAATCTTAAGTCCATTAAGTTAACAAATCCGCGCGAAATTATAAAATTTAATTTCAGATTTGGAAATAGAAAGGCCCTCGGACTGGACAAAATCACAAATCAAATGATGAAAAATATACCGAGAAAAGCTCTAGTACAATGAACGTATATTTATAATGCATGTCTCAGTCTGTGATATTTTCCTCGGGCTTGGAAAGAGGGGGAGGGATGCAAGTGCTCACCGTTCAAGTGCTCACATTTTGAGTGCACACCGTTCAACTGCGCACCGTTCTGAGTGCTCACCGTTCAACTGCGCACAG